>BPLR01000394.1:0-113457 GCA_021605095.1 Caerostris extrusa | reverse complement strand
GTTACGTATTTCCTCAAAGTTTTCATTTCATAGACCAATCCTTACCCTCATAATTTGTTCTTACATAGCCTAGTTGATCATTTCAATTAATAATGTTTAGCGATTTTGAGTGGGAAATTCCTTTCTCAAAAAGACAAAATCTGACAAAGTAAGACAATCAATATCCTTTCTTAAAATTACAAAGTTTCTAACATCATTCAAGATTTTTTTATTATGAGTACAAAAGTACAGAACCACGCTAATTGGCTACACAGCTCAATGTACGAGAATGAGGTGGTGTGGAAAAAAGGAAAGTGCACCTGGAAGGCCCTTTATCCTACGTGTCGGTGAGCTTCCATCCCATGAGGCCTACCATACACCTGAAGGTTTCATTTTTCAAACTGCAAAGAATGCATATATAGCTCCAGTTAAGGGAATGAAAGCTTGAAAAAAGAAACAAGTAATATAAAAAAAAAAATTTTAAGTCAATTCCTACTTTTTTTCAAATATTGGGCAGAAAGTCCTTTATGAATAATTTAAAAAGCCAATGGACATCAATTAAGTCAAATAATAAAGTAAATTAATTTTTAAGTTTATCTGAATACAATTTAAATTGAAAAAAAATAAATCTACTAAGAATCAAATTTACCATTGAATTAAATGATATTTAAAAACTGTATTAACATCCATAATATGTCCACTACAAGTTCAAAATGTATTTGAACTTGAGTGGATGAATAAAAAGTATTTTGCTGAACCAGATTGCAAAATTAATTGAACATAGCATATAGGGGAGAATGGGAGCTTTCAATAGTTGAATTGAAAAAAGATATCCTTCTTGATGGCCCCAAGGTGGTCACCGCTCTGATGAGTTATTCGGGGTATACATGAGGGCTGCCGACTCCACTTTCATTTTTAAATTTGCAATTGACTACGGGTGAACGAGAATGTGGTGTAGAAAAAGGGAAAAGAAAATTGAAGTGTACCTTTACAAATATAGTACAATAGAAAGTTCAGCGTTTTAACCTTTCCTCATTATTAAATATCAACTATCTGCAGCGTTTTACAGATAGTGTGTCAAACAGTTTTCTAAATTACTTATTGATTCTCAGTTATTGCTTATTATTGAACGCTTCAGAATAAACGTATAATAAACTAGAAACACTAAGATAATTTACATTTGTTGTCACATAAAACGAAAATTATAGATGTCTCTCAAATATTGCACAGTGCAGTAGAGCCTGAATGGACCCAAGGGTTGTGCAACTGGCACCAGATGCAGTTCAGGGTTCCGGGAGCAGCCATGTTTTCAAGTGAGGCTGTGGTGGTTCGAACTACGCCTAAACAGGTCCCGGTCTCAGATCGTAGAGCGTTGCGAGGGGGCACGTTGGCCCGCGTCCGTGGCTTATCTTCGTTACACGCGCCTCCGGTAACAAAAGTGAATAACGTCTGTGCAGCTCTCTTGCCATAAGGCGTCCAAAACAACTTCTCCGTCTCAAGAAGCCAGGAAGGATAGCTACAAACCCCAGGGACTGTACCATCACATTTGCAGATGCTAACGCAGTTGCCAAAAGCCACGACCCTCATAACTTTAAGAAGCACCAACATCACGGACTTCAACTGTCCAGAAGCCACAAGACACACATCAGTTATTAGTGAGATCCAGAACTAATCAATACATTACAGAGGTGGGATGACGATTCTCCCAGACAAGACCAGGGGGAATACATCCTGAAAGCCCATAAACGCTTCCCACCTAAGCACATCTCTAGAGTGTCCAGCACTCACTCCCCATATGGGTAATTGGGTACGGTGCCAATTGAGGCCAACCCAAGAGAAGTCCTTCAGAGTGGAAGCGGCTTCACTTGTTGCGCCGCTATCGTGAAGACTTTCTTGACTGAATTTAACATTTGATAATTATATTTTAAACCACAAAATGATGAACAACAACAATCATAAAAATGAAAGATTATTTTCCAAAAAGAGTTTCATGCCATGTGTTTCTTTATCCATCCTCCATATGTACTTCCTCTTAACATAAAGAAATTTCGTATTTACCCATTATTTGAAAGTCGTATTGAATTTTGTGAAATTTCAATGGTCACTAAGAAAGCACCGTTTATTATTTTGAAAATTCATAATAATTTTGTATTTTGTTAATGAGCTGTATATGTATGACCTTACATTTTTCGAGGAAATACGGGGTGATTCAACGGTCATGGGACACACTTCGAGGTGGTGAGCTTACGAAACATGCATTTTTTTATGTAGGGAATGCAGGGTCGGAAGCGATACGTTGAGGCACAAATACGCAGCTGTAATGCGCCAACTGATAACTCTCGTCACATGACGAGCTTCAGTCCTCCTTGTTTTCATGTACGAGACATTAAAGCGCTCGTTCCCCATCGAGGAGTGAAGCATTGAAGATTCATGCGGCAGGCGAGAAATATTTTTCGACCTCTTCACAGCGAAACGTCAGAAATAGCATTAGCCTAGTGAAGTTTCGCTTGCCCGAGTCGAAAGTTGGTCAGTTGACCTTCGAAGCGGCGGATTTCAAACCAGTTTTTAGGCCAGCGTGGTGAGGCTAGTGATTGGTCCGCGCTTCAAGCTTAAACGCTTCTCGCCATGGGGAACGAGCCTTAAGGTCCTCATGATTCGACTGTCCATTGGCGCGTGCGAAATACCCGGTGTCTATACGCCAGTTACTCCTTTCGGACTCTACCGAGCCTGCACCACTGTGGGTGGGCGCCATTTTGAGCATTCATTGTAAACCTTGAATCAAAAGCAGTGGTGCTCAATAAGCAATGTTTTTTCTTTTCATGTCTCATTTTTTTGTGTTGGTGACTCTACACATCACTTCCGACCCTACAGGCGTATTCAAAAGTATGTTTTAGTAAACTGTACCACACCTCCAAGTATGTCCCATGACAGCTGTATATTGCTCAACTTTTGGTAACTAGGCCATTATGTGAAAATCGTTATCCACAAATCATTATTACCAAGTTTTATCACGCATAATAGTTTTTGTATACTCTACATAAATAACCCTGATAATGCAGGATCAAATGAAAAGATATGATACAATAAGTATAAGAGTCTAGAAAATTTAATAATTAAGAAGTCGAAAAAAGGATTTGTTTTTGTTAATATGTTGCAGGCAAATAATAATAATAATAACTTACAACTTCAAGTAAAACAATTAATTGCAATTAAAAATTTCCCTCACTTGTGAATACATATTATTTTAAGTTTCTGCACTCAAAGAGTGTGAATTGAAAGTTTAATAGAACAATTTAAAAAACTGTGGTTTATTGGTATTTTTTTTTTTTTTGCCTGCAAACTGTAACTCGCCTTTTGAACCCCTTTATAGTAGGTCGTGGAAGAACACTTTTAATAATTACTCATAAAAACGCCCCCGAAACCTCCCACTCAATTGAATTAATTAAAGGAAGAATAATAGTCTTCAAATTTTAAAGAAACCTACGGTCTTTCGTGGGCCCTGGCCCACAGACAAGTAATGAAATAGAGCTCGTCCCCATATTCTAAAGGAACAGAAAGTTGGGGCAAACATCTCCCGTCCTTTTCGTGCTAGAGTTGGCGCTGTATCTCCGCTTGGCTTCTCTTCCTGCACGCTTTTATTGAGAAAACATTAAACATGTTACGAAGCGATTCTGAATATTCCAAAAATACTACTTCTCAAGTCACATATTTATTGAAACATGTGCTTACTCAAGATAAACAGATACAAAAAAAAAGGTTTCTTTGTTTATGACTGATCATTTTGTGTAAATTACAATACAGCTAAAAAACAATTATTTCAGTTACACAGCTAAAAAAATTAATTATTTCAGTTTAAAAGTTGTAAGCTAAGTTTTTAATTATTTCATTAAAAAGTTAATTAAAAACAATTATTTCAGTTTTACAGCTAAAAAAAATTAATTATTTCAGTTTAAAAAAGTTGTAAGCTAAGTTTTTAATTATTTCATTAAAAAAGTTAATTAAAAACAATTATTTCAGTTTTACAGCTAAAAAAATTAATTATTTCAGTTAAAAAAAAATCTTCGTAGGATAGCAGACTTTTTCTTCCTTTGCGCCAACAGTAAAGAATGTTGCCAAAATCGCCAAGCTATCATCGCATATGTTGAATTATAAAGTAAAAATCACGTGAGGAGTATGTTTCCCTCATTGGCAAACAAGATGCCTACTCTGTTATTATTACTACTCTATGTCCCAGCCTATGTCCGTGTCAAAACTGTTCTTCTAAAATTGAATTTGTCTGAGGAACAAACAGTTTTTCAAATTTATATATTCTTCTGTCCTCTCTATAGGTGCTTAATAGCCGAGTGGTTACCGCTAGGCACCACAGGTTTCGGTTCGAGTCCCTGAGGTGCCATGGATCTTTATAATGGTTCGGAATCCACTTTAAGCTGTAGTTCCGGGTCTCATATGACTGTTAAGCGTTGTGGGGATAGTAAATGGGTGACAGCGGTGGGGCCCTTTGCTTAGATGCCCTAGATTAACAGCCTCTGTATTGCCAGCTTCATTAGAACAACAACATATTCTTCTTCTTCATTGGCGATGCAGCACATAGTGGGTCACGTCCGTCTGCAGACTGATAGATTCCGAAACAGGAGATGTTCTTCTTTTACGGGGTAGGGTTGTCAGCCCTACACCCAACGTTCTACAGTTTTATTAGACCGGGACCTACTGCTTAAAGTAGATTTGGAACCACTACAAATATCCATGGCACAGCCGGAACTCGAACCCGAAAGAGCACCCGGCGCCAGAGCGCAAGTCGCTCAGGCCCCAATTTATATATTAAAATGTTTAATCATTTTAAACAGTTCAAGAATCCCTCATAACACTGTTCAACAGCTGCTTGGAATTCTCATTTAAGCCTGAAACTGACATTTAAATGAATGAATAAATCGATTTTATTAATGAATGATGAGACCCTTTTGCTTTATTCATTTTTACGCCATGTTTGCTGACTGGTTTTTCCAAGACGCTCCATGTTAAGGACTCCATCAGTTTCGCCCTCCAACCCTTTAAAGTTAGCTTGTATATTGATGAAGAAAAAATAGAGTTGGCTCATTTAACGATACCCGTGCTTAAGCGCAGCGGGGTTCGAGAAGAAAAATGCTCTAAATTATAGACTTGAATGTTCGCATTTCATAAGGGGATTAAATGTTTCGCTAGTTTATATTTTAATTAGTTCAATAAAAACTTTCTAATTCGCTCTCGTAACGAGAGGTTCGGATAATTTTAAAGTTCGGAAGTTAATGAGTTTCTCACTGACAAGTTAAAGCGCCCTATGAATTTTTAAGCACCTTCCCTCTCCAACCTAATTAGCGAAATTACAAACAGGGATTTTTTTTTTCCTTCTAAAATTTCCTGGGCGCGCTGTCACTGTACGAAATTTCACGATTATTTTTCACTTGCGAAAGACAAATGACTCCCTACCTCTTCGCTCAATGTCTGAAAGATTAGAACTTGTAGGGTCATGTAGGATGGCCTAAGCAAGATATCTTTTCTATTTTAAAAAGGTACTGAATTTCTTCCTCTTCATGAAACACCTTATTGGATAATCAGTGTCTGCCAACAAGTACAGGTTCAAACAAATACAATTTATTTACAAATACAATCATACCAAATACAGCAGAATTACAATACAAATACAATCAGACCAAAAACAGCAGAAGAGGCAAAAATGGCTCATAGTTATAGTCAGTTAATGTCGAGATTCTTCAAAAAGTTTGCCATTGTTCACAATCTTCTTCTTCTTCTTCGCCTATCCCCAAAGTCCAGCGGCACTAGGCTAGGTCCATGAATCCAAATACCCGAAGAAAGTCCAAGACCATCAATGGACTGTCAAGGAGATCCTGACATCTGAGCCCCAGGCACGCCAAGATGTGAGATGGTGAAGCCTGCTCAGAGGAGCACTTGGTGCAAGTGTCGAAAGCTTTCAAACCATCTGAAAAAGTCATAGTTCTGAGGTGTCCACTGAGCAAACGGGTGATTGCAGTTTGTCCTTGCCTGTCACAATTAAGTGTCAAAGTACCGCCGGGTCGATGGCCCCGATACCACTGGGGGAGTAGACCAAATTGTTTTTCTATTTAATTTAGCTTGTGAGTAAATCTCTGTGTAGGTAAGGGACTCAAGTGGAACCAATACCTCACTAGCACCCGCTTTGGCCAATGCGTCTGCCATTTCCTTCTCCTCAAGGTCGACATCCACTGTGTAAGATCCACTGTGTGTGGATCTGATGATCAACTGAAAGATGTTTTACAAATTTGTTCACAATACATTTTTGTATCAGCGTATGCAGCTTTACTTACAGATACATCGTCATGGAATACGTCACGCAATTCTAAGCATTTCTAACAAGCTGGATAGCCCCAATTGGATAGCTGATCCATGGCCCCAATTATAAAAAGCTATGGAATAAGACCTGGTGATCGTATGGGTCATTCAACAGCAGCACCTTACTTATTCGTGTATATCTATACTTATCTTATTCGAAACATTAACATAAAATGACGCACTTCGTTTTATATACGGGCAAAGACTAATCTCCAACTACAGAAAGACTATGAGAGTTGTCCGGTGATCATGAAAGTCCTCTTACTTATTTTCGCCTGCCTATACCTCGAATCATTCAATCAAAAGGCAAAACAAGTAATATAAAAAAAAAATTTCAAGTCAATTCGTACTTTTTTTTTCACTCTATTGCAGAAAGCCCTTTATAAATAATTTTCATTCATTTTTTTAAGTTTATCGGGAGCCATCTATTGGCAGATACACGCAACTTAAATGTAAAAAGAAACTAAAATTAATGAATTAAATGTAATGAATGAATTAATATTTGAAAAAACTGCATTGACATCCAGTGTCCTCCACTACAAGTTCAAAAAAATGTATTTGAAGTTGAGTGGATGAATAAAAAGTATTTGATGAATGATTGAAAATTTGAACAAGATATATATAAGGAGAGTGTGAGCTAATAGAAGGAATTGAAAAAAAGAGTTACTGGTTAAGCGTCGCTGCCTTATGATCACGAAGAGGTAGTGCGCCCGCGATTGAGCGCGTGTCTCGACCTCTGCGCCATCTGTGAATATTTAACGACTCCTCTGTGCTTGCTCGCCAGGGTGTATTTTGGGATTTAGCCAGGGGTTTGGGTTTGGTTTTTGTCGGGCGAGCTTTGTTACAACTGTTATTAGTTGCATACTATCTCATCTGGTCAACGAACTCAAATCATTTTTCATAGATACGTAAATGCCCGGCGAAAACATTAAGAAATCCGGTGTTGCTGAACTGAATACTAGAGTTTATCACTGCTGAAATCGCTGTTGGGAAATACGCTGTCAGCAAGAAGACAGTGGTCAGCGTCTACTGTGTCCCTCCATCTGACCGTCATTTGGCAAAAGTGAAGGTGGAATATCGGTGGATCTCGTCATTCTACAAGCAACCCACCGACAGCTGTTGGAGGAGGACAGTACCGGCATGTCGTATTGAACAAAATCCATAAAATTCCCACAAAATACTCCGACTATCCATGCGAGACGCCTTTACATACATTGTCATAATCGCCAATTCAGTCTCCTCGTTTCTGGAAGTAGTGACGGCAACAACGCTGCCAGCGGATTCGTGTTGGTTTGTTTGGAACCCAAAAGACAAGTGTAGTTTGGGATAAAGGAATTTGGTTTGTCATTCTACGGTCATCTAGTGCACACGGGGGCTAAACTAATCGGAACCTACAGTTTAACGTGGCCACCGAAACCCTCATAAACATCAATGCCACCATCTGAAGCCTGGGATACCAAAGGCCGGAGCGCTAGTCAATTGGCCACTAGGTCGCTTTGGGATAAAGGACTACGCTGCATTGTGACCATCAGCTTATGCTGATTATGCAAATGGAAAAGGGCATAAAAAGTTGACCTTCTGGAAAGGATTGCACGAGTCTTTGATAAACGAATCTTTCTGTAGAATTTATAATGTCTAATTTTACTCGAATTGCATGATGTTCTGTCGTTGATGTGGAAGATGTGTAAAAAGACAGCATAGATTCAGACTTTAAGCATTCGATAAAGAGAATTTTATTTTTAAAAAACTAACCAATTGTTGATAGCAGAGCAAACCAGACTCTTAGTTCAAGCTGTTAAAGCTTTTGGTTCAACTTGCACCTGTGAATCGTTTTTCTTCCGAAAAGGAAATGGACCCAGCACAAAACACGCTCAAACATAACGGACGCAGCACCCATTACGACGTGCAAATACCCAAATGGAGATCGATTTGCAAACGCTAAGTGAAAGAGTGAAGAAACAACTATAGCACTAGTAAAAGATATATTTTTTAATGATTTCGTTTATATTTATAAATTTTATTTTTAGTGTTATGCATTTCTTTATAATGTGCGGTTAGTATCATTATTATTAAATTATCCATGTATACATGTAAGATTGAAAGTAAACACAATAATAATAACTCATTCTGTTTCAATTTCTCTCTCCAAAAAAATGTCTCTAGTGGGTCTAAATCTAATAGGAGGATATATGATTTTTTATGCGGCCGCGGAGTTTTTAAAGAGGTCCAATGCATTTCCAAAGCGGCCGTCAGCACCAAAGAAGTCCGTGAGATCATTTGGGCAGGCCACCCCTTGGTTTATACCCTCAGTCGATGAAATCCATCCCAGGTTTCTGCAGGCTTCGTACCACTTTGAATGCAATGCTTTTGACCTCATAGACCATATAATCGATAACTCCATATATCGCTCATATTGAATGATTTTCCTGAACCTAACCCCTTTCATGCATGCATCATTTATATAAAATATCATAAATACACGGTATTATGTTTTTTTTTTTTTTTCTTTCTTTCAACCTTACTAGAGGCAGCAATACTTAATCTTAATATCATAAAGAAATCGCATGAAGCTTTTTATTAAGTTATGGAAACCACTTAGAATTTACGATTTTATTCAATCAAGACAAATCGTTTTAGAACTGCACTATGAAAGGAATAATTTATGTTGAGTACTTTAATGCCTCTGAATCGTCTTATTTTAAAAGGTTTTTTATTCATTATAAATATTTATTTTATTTATTTATTTACAAAACTTTTTGCAGTGTCCTTTTCTGTTCTTTAATTCTTTTTCAAAGGAAATATTTTATTAATTCTCTATTTGAAAATAAGTTATTTAGTTCTTCTTAAATTCAAATATTTTATTCAATAGTCTGTATGTGTGGTAATAGATAAAAAATAAAAATAAATATTTCTCTAATTGGACGAACATTAATTTGGGCCCTGATGGCCGAGTGGTTAGTGCTCGGTATCACAGGTTTCGTGTTCGAGTCCCGGTGGTGCCATGGATGTTTGGAGTGGTTCGAAATCCACCCGAAACTGTATGTCCCTATCTAATAGGATCGTAGAGCTTTGCGGGGGAGTGTGACATGTCCGTAACCCATCTTCAAGCTACACGTGCCCCCTGGGTTGTGCTCAATGAGTGACAGCGGTGCAGCCTTGATTACGGCATGAAGATACCTGTCCAATTATTTGCCAGCTGCATTACAAAAAAAAAATTAAACTATGTTATCATTAAAGAAATTCAGCTGTAATGAAATTGTTAGTATCGAGACTAATAATTACTAACCTATTTTATCAAATTTATTTTTCTTTAATTCAAATGGTTAAATCCCAATTCGTAATAATGTACACAAGATGACTTAATTCACTTATCAGAGCAACGGACGTGTCTAGACAGGTTAATCAGATTTGCATCCCTGAACCGTAATTGGAATAGTTAGGGAAATCGGTTAGGATGAGCTATCGATCGACTTAAAGAAATCGGATTGAGATGAAAGAATCAGAAGCGAATCATAAAATAGTTAAGAATTCGAATAATCACATTTTCTATGTGCGCCTTTTTTTTTTTTTTTTTTTTTCTTTGAATTAATGCGAATTGAAATAAACTCAACATGAATGCATAGGAACGTTATTTTTACAGCCGATAGAGCCCGGCTGTTTGGTATATTTTGTTAGGAAAAAAATATCGCTAGATATAAGGTTTTCTTAACTATTTCAAATAAGATTTTTAATTATTCGCCTGAAATAAAATAAATTGGATAAACGAATTAATATCCAAGATTTGGTTTAGTTTATCGCTCTACTGTCGTCTTGTGCACACAAGGGCTCATTAGACCACGACCTACTGCTTAACGGGGATTTCGAACTCCTCACAAACATTCATGCCACCGCCAGGATACGAACCTGAAGCCTGTGATACCAAAGGCCCGAGCGCTTGCCACTTGACCACGAGGCCGCTGTTGTCCTAGAAATTCTAATAATTCGTTTGTTATTCTTTCATACGTTAAAATTTTTTAAGAATAAAATAGTGTTTTGTTGTTGTTGTTGTTGATGTTGAGTAAGTCATAAACAAACACACTCAAATCTCTTTATCGGGTCTTTTTTTGTGCGTTTTATTACGTAGTATATAAAAAAATTTCATCCAATGCATATTATGAATAAGCATTAATCAAAAAACGTAATTTAAAAATAAAACTACAGATGGCTGTCAAAATAACATGCACAATAAAAAAGAAAATAAATGGAGGCTGCCTGATGGTTAAGTGGCTCTGGCCTTTGGTACTACAGGCTTCAGATTCGAATCCTAACTAAGTGTTATGGATGTTTGCTCGTGGTTCGAATCCCCGTTAAACTGTAGGTCCCCTTCAAATTAGCTCAAAGTGTGCAAAAAAAAAAAAAATGATTATAAAGCAACAAACCAAACCAACAAATGGCGTCCCCTGTGTTATATCATCGCATTGCCATGAATTCTATCAGATGAGAGGTAGCATTTTTAAGAGACAAGGTGGTTTAGAACCAGTTCTCCACAAGAAAACCCGCGTACTCGACTACGATGAATGGTTTTACTATAAATGAACATTTTGGAATTTACTACTGTGTCAAAAAAGTAAGACCAATTCTCAATTTAAATTTCCCGGGATTATGGAATTTCAATTTTCTTTCCTTTTTTTAGGTTGCTGGCACTGTACTTGATATCTGTGTGAAATTTACAATTCGGTGAATCCCTTTTATACCCTTGTTGACTCTTCACTAGACAAATCAATAAACTTCTTCTTTTTCATTGGCTCAACAGCCCCATGGAGGGCCAGGGCTGTCTGCCTACTGGCAGGCTAAAAATAAAATTTGTATTTAAATAAAAATAAATAAGAATTTTTTTCGCAGTTTAGGGTTACAAACCTGATAAAAAAAAATAAATGCAAAAAAATTTGACTTTAAAGTGTTACAGTTTTAAGAAAAAACACTCAGACAAGTAAACCTCTTGCTTTTTTATAAGAAGGAAGATACAAAAAGATTTCAATAATAATTTTTTATTCATCCAATTTTAATTAATGGCGTAATATAGTGTGCTTCCCTACGTTTTGTTCGGTAAAAATATCAATAAATATTATTAAATTAGATTACAGAGAAAAAGTTTCAAACTGTCAAACTATCTTGCCACAATCGATTATCTCACTTTTCTATGAAAGGTTACAATATTTGAAAAATATTGACAATCTAATATAGATTTTAAATTCCATTCCATAAACATAATTAAAATATTAAACGATGACTTAATTCTGTGTTAGTCTGGATAAAATTCATCAAATTTCTTTTTGAGATATTTCTTTAAGTTATAAAAAAGGCCTATGCATTTAAGAACAATCTGTTACATTTATTGGAAAATGGTTTATCGAAAGTTCTTATATAATTTAATAATTTGAGTTGTTGTTTTACAGTTGGAAAAATCTGGCGAAATTATCTCCAAATCAAAGGCCTTTCCCACCGAATGGAATTTAATAGTTAACATAAAATACATAAAGTAAACTGAATTACTTCGGACCTTAATTAAGGGAATGAAACGGAAACTTACTGACATTTCCTTCCAAATAATGAAATTAATATCAAGTAAGGCCTTCTTTTTAAAGTTCATCGACATTATCTATATTGCTAAATTTATTCAATAAAATCTCAGTGTAGGAGACAAGTTTTTTTTTTCTTCGCCAACTATGTGCCAAAATATGTCTTGCGTGCCTTATTGATGTGCAACCCTAGCATGAGCGAACGGAAGAAAGGAAAAAAATTGAAAATGGAAAAGGAGTGTTTTGAATGGATTACAAACATTTTTTTTTTTTTAAGTACACATTTCCGTATAACTTTAACCACATGAACTCCGCCAAATAAAGATCAAATGGAGAAATTCTTTTTTAATTTCTATTGGCGGGTACAAAAGATACAACTGAAGCCGTATAGAACGAAACAATATGAAATAGCAAATGGCAACAGAAGAAACGCCTATGGATGCATTCGGCTCCTAGCCTCCCAATATCGCTCCCACAAAGATGAGGCAGAGACCGCAGAACAGCGCTGAAGGTGAGCACGGCCCATTAGTTCCCGAAGATTACAAAGCCCGCAGCAAGGATCTTCAAGCACATTTATGTGGTGTAAATGACTAGCAAGGCAATCGTGGCCAGTGAGACAAAACTCCGAGCTGCCCCTCATCCTAGGCCAGTCAGAAAGATCTGAAATACTGTTCCACCAAGACTTTTAGGAATTTCTCTCCAAAAGATCTTTATCTAGGTTGTTCTTGAGGGTTGATTGAATGAATAATCTTACATTGTCGAAAGGAACTTCATCATCGAAAGTTTGAATGATCGCTGACCCTTTTTTACCAGCAGGTCAGCTTTTTCTTTACTCTCTATGACGCAGTGGGCAAATAGTCTTATTTTGGCAAGACAAAGATCTCATGTCGATCAAGCGAAACCTTATGTCGATCCGAGTTCATCTTGGCATTTCAAATCTGTAAAGAAATCCTTATTGTAGCATTCTGCCCGGAACCTTAAGTAATGTTTTGATCCCTAGTCCCAATACTAATATAATACTAATACTAATATCTTTGAATATCTAAAATTGAATTCAAATTATAAGTAATTTTATAATGGGGAATAGTTTTGTTATTAATCAGAAAAACAATAAATTAATAATACCAAACAAATAAATATAAGCGATAGATAAATGTATGACCGTTATTAATACCAATAAATAAATCATCAAGTCATTTTACGCAAAAAGCCGAAAACACGAAGTCGGCGGAGAAAATCTGGGCTACCATTTTTCGAAAAATTATCTCCCGTCTGGCGGAAAAAAAAAAAATGTCGATAAATTTGTTTCTTCCCTAAACAACGATTTGGCTCAAAAATTGCCGATATTTTACCAAATTTGTTACACTCGCTGTCAATTTAACATGAAAACAATAGGAATGAAAAAATAAATAAATAAAACATTATTTCATACAAATTGCTTGAAGCCAGAAGATGACAATCCAGTGACTATCGGCAAAATTAATGAATACGAAATCAAACCAATATTTTAAAGTGAATTAAAAATTTTATTTTAAGATAATGAAATTTATCACAAAACAAATGATAGAAACGACTTTTGAAGAGAAAGATTTATAAAGATACCACTTATTTGAATAAGGTAAAAATGCTTTAATAATCGCTATAACACTTTGATAAAAAATATTAAAACATTATTAATTTTTTTAACAATTTTTTGTGTGATCGTGTATTTTAATTTTTAAATAAATATATTTATCTTTTATTCCAGATCGTGGTATTAAATTTTTTAAATTAAAAAATCATAGTTAACTTCTGTTTGGCCAGAAGTGAGACAATTATAATTTCATGTTTAAGAAAGCGATAAAAATAAGAAATTAAATATTAAAAAGCAGAAAAAATACTCTATATTCCTCTATTTATAAATAAAAATAAACATGTATTACTTAAATACTTATTATAATCTCAAAAATGTACTATTTAAAATTATAAATAATATGTAATTAAAAATATTTAAAGACATATTTAAAGACAACGAATGAAAACACTAAAGCAAATGTGTTATAATTATATATATATATATATGTGTGTGTGTGTGTTAAAAGTACATATGATATGCATAAAATTCTTTTAAAAGGAATTTTTAAACAGCCGTATGATTAAAACAAAATTATAGTAAATTAAGGGGCCTGATGGAAGAGTGAGTAGCGCTCGGTGCCACAAGTTTCGGGTTTGAGTCCCAGTAGTGCCATGGATATTTGTAATTTTCGGAATCCCCTTTGAACCGTAGATCCGGTCTAATACAGCTGTTGAGAGCGTTGGATATATGCCTGACAACTCTATCCCGTAAAGAAAACATTTCACTGTCTCAAAAACTGCCAGTAGATAGGTGCCAGTTCGTCCACCATGGCTGATGCGCCAATGAAGAAAAGAAGAAGAAGAAAAAGGCACCAGGATTTGAAATATTGCTTAAAAAAAGATGAATATATTCAGTGATTTTTATGACAATAAAGTTAATAGTATCTGAAGATTTTGTATATTTCAACATGCGAACTTCTTTTTTTTTTATTCCATGACAATGATAATAAATAATTGCTAGAATTAATTCAAAGATATTGAGGAAATGTAAAATTCAAGAAAATCTACAAAGTTACGATTAAATATAAATCTACAAATCAGTAATGATATTTTGTATCCAAAAAAGAAAAAAAAATGTCTAATACCATGGTTCTAATATAAGCCACACTAAATTAAAAATTTAGTACTGGCAAAAGTAGATCTTTTATTATGTTGGGATGCGCAACCTATTGGTTTCAAAAATTTCACCATTATTGGTCCAAAAGAAAAAAAGAACAAAGTATGGTACTAAGACAAGCCACGCCAAATTCAAAATTATTTGCAAAATTATTGCCAAATTTTGGCATTATTGGTTAAAATATTTCTTGGATTCGATTTTTGATGATCCTTGGTTTTAAATTTATTGGATGGTTCCTATTTATAAAAATTCGTTGTTAAAATTTTAAACTGACAACTCAAATAAAAATTCAATAAAAATCACCGTTCTTAATTTTAGAATGTGAAATTCTGTTCTTCCTTTACAGGTATCTGAAACGCCCTAAAGACGCGTCTATTTCCTCGCTATTCCACAGACGAGAAAAAGCTATTCGAATTCTCCCCGTTTCTCCGAGTATTTTGGGTTGACGCAGACAAATGCGCGCATCTCCATCAAGCAAAAGAGTTTTTAAACGCATCCTTTATGGCACCCCGAGGTTCAGAAAGCAGCGGAGGTTAGACTGATAAAATGACCTTATCGGCGAAATGGTGGAGGGAAGACATTTCCGTGAATATCGCTTTCTCATAAAGAATTCTGATGTCAGAGGTTCTCTGCGAATGATTCAGGGCGCAATAAAGGTTCTGGGATCGTAAAAATGCCACGCACGTCATCTCCTAACCGTGGTTATGCACAGATCATTCGCTCAATTTTGATGAGTCCAGGAAAATTTAAAATGAAACGTTCTAAAACAGGAAGAAAGAGTGCGATAGGAAGTTGTATTGCTTATTTTATGGCATCCCTCATTTAATTTGAATGAAGAATCAAACATCTGCAACATGTGACTATGGAAAAAATTAGTGCAATTCAAGGAGTGATTGGTTTGATGTGTCGCTCTACAGTCATTTTTTGCATACTTTACGCTAAACAGACCGAGACCTACAGTTTAACGCTGTCAAAAACAATCAATAATATAGCTAGAAGCTGAAAGAAGCTGCTTAAATGACAATGAAAAATTCGACAAATTTATTGGCCTTACGAGACCAGTTCGTCATGATGAACAAGTGTGTTTTACAGGATCATAGTGAGAGGATGGACCATGTTCTAAATGTGATAGGTACCTAGCTGTTATGGAGGCCCATAATGCACCATGGTAGACCAGTTCGTTGTGGAGTACTATAATGGACTACAGATCAGAATAACCCAGACCATCATGGAGAATGATAATGGACCATGGTAAACCAGTTTGCCATGGTGGACAAGTTCGTTATGGAAGACCACAATGCATACTTCTGTAGTTATGATAATCTCCACATCACTTATATCAATTAGCTCAATGATCTCATTCGTATTAGACTCATTCTCCAAACTGCGACTTCGGTTGCAGTCCGCGACTACTTATGTCGTTCCTTTGCATAGGAAGCCCTCAGTCTTCAGCAATACATTTCCTCGAATTTTACTTTGGCCTTTTTTGCATACAAGTCGACATTAAAAATTCACTTACTTTTGATTTCACATGAATAAATTTTATTTCATTTTGATTTACATTGATGTATTTTATTAAATATCTCCAAGATCTTTCAAATAAGACATTGATCATTGCCGTAACACGTCTGAATCACGATATATAAGGGGTACTGAGCGCGCAGTGCTGTCTCCTTCCCCTTCCGTTCCTCAATAATTCGAATTTCGAATCTCCTGATTGGGGCTCCACCCCTCCCATTAAAATCTTTCATTCTTCTTCTGAATGACATTGAGATATTCTCAATTATTTATAATTTTGGTGTTTGTACTGGCTATCCATACTTTTTTATAGATGTCTTCAGATTAGAAACATAAGCTGCGTAATCCAGAAGTTTGTATCAGAAAATGTAAATGAAAAAAGGGAAAATGAAAATATAAAAAACGAGTCAGAGGATTTTCCCAAAAATATTATTCATCAGATATAAGCAAAAATTTCTTACTTTAGTTGGTCTAGAAGAAAACTCTTTTATCTACCTATATGCGTTTAGGATAAATTGGCAGAATAAATAGATACTATCATTCATCTAGCTCTGTGCCCGAAAGAACATAAAAAAATCAATATTCAAATTTTGACTTCATCTTTTTCCCTTTTAAATTGCGTTATCGAGAGAGACTGTGTTCAATAGTGGTGAACCATCAAAAATGCTTTTGCTGAGGTTTCACAATTAGAAATCATTTGGCTTTCACTATTGGTTTAATAAACAACCCAAATGCGGTTTTGTAAAAATGTGTTCATTTGTATACTGGGAATTATTTTACATTAATTTGAGTATTTTACATTATTTTATTGTTTTACATTTTTTGACATTGTTTTGAGTTGGCGATTTACATCCATTTGAGTTACATTGTTTTCAGTTAAATTTTTTGAGTATTAAGTACATTGTTTTGAGTTATATTAGTCTGAGTATAATAATATGATATTAATTTGAATTATTTTTTTATCATTTTGAGTGAACGACTATACTGTATTTTTAATTAACCGATTAGAAAAAAAATGGTTCATTGTTCTAAGGGAAAAAAAAAAAAAAAATCAAGAGGTACAAATAAATAAACCAACACGAAACGAAAAACAAGATAAACAAACAAAACAACATGAAACAAAAAAAAGACGAACAAACACACACAAAAAAAATAGTTAACTACAAAACAAACAATCGAATTTAAATTAAGTTCAACTCAAGTTCAATTTAAACTAGTTAATCAAGTTCTAACTGAATCGTTCAACTAGTTAAGAACTAGTTAATCATTCTTAAAACAAAAACGATTGCTCTTGAACAAAACAAAATAAAAAGCAACAATACAAATAAACAACAAAAACTACAACAATAAACAACAAAAACAAAAATCTAAAACAACAAAAAGACGAAAACAAACAATAAAACATCAAAACAAAAATCTACAACCAAAAAAAAAAAAAGAAAAAGAAAACAAACAAGCAACAAATAAAAAAAAATCTATAACAACAAATAATGGAGACAAACAAACGACAAAAACAAAAAATCTACAACTACAAAAAAATAAAACAAACAAACAAAATAGCTCCTCGTTCGCAAACTTAAAAGTCGTTTTTGAACAAAGGCAGCACCAACAAATAACGGAACAACAACGATGACAAAAAAAAAAAAAAAAATGCGAAAAATCTATCGAAATGAATGCAAATAGAATCAAAAAAATATATCTATTTTTCTGTATTTTAATTCGTATTATTATTATTTTTTCTCATTGTAACATTGTGTAATACTTTGTGTTAATTCAATGCTCATTTTTTTGTTTTCGTTTTTGATTTAAACTTTCGATACAAAATAAAACAAAATAACGATTAGCTTATAGCATTATAAGAAAGTTGAAAAGCATTTCCAATCTTGAGAAACATTCAATAATAAGAGAAGTGGCTGTCAACAATGCATTCAGAGATGGAATAATTTAAAGCAAAAGCGTCCAAAAACAGAACTGAACTGAATTGAACAGTTCCTCATTCCGCACGAGAGAATCGAAATAACGTGCAGCCATCTAGCCACAAAATCTCACTCAGAAAAAAATGTAAAATAGAAATTAGAAATTTATAAAATGGAGTACACATGCAAACGTGCTCGTCAAGAATTTTGGTTAAGAAAGGATTTTCTTCAATATATATTTATATTTGTATATATATTTTTAAAGAATGTATCCATATATATATATATTCTTTAAAATTATATGAGGAACGTCATTTCAAATGATCTTTACAAAAAACCAGTATTTTCGCGATTTAAAATTAATCTATATTTATTGAATATTTATGTTTATAATACAGTTGCATAATGAACAAATACATTGAATTATAGAAATTGAAATATATAACAGAAATTGATATTAAAGATAAATAATTAAGCAACGAAATTAATTTGTTATCAATAGTTTGTAAGAGAAAATTTTATAATAATTGTAATATAAAATTTTAGCAAAGAGCATCTTAAAAATAAAAGTCACATTTTATATTTCATGAATATATGCTAATAACAGATGTTATTCTAAAGTATGTAAAATTTATGTAGATAATTAATTGTGTAAATGTTTTCTGATTTTCCTTGCAACTCATAATTATTTCGAATCCCAACTCAATGAGGGCTTTAAGTTATCCTCTCTCTATTCTAAAAAGGAATGCTTGTCTTTCTGATCAGCTTGATTCCAAACAGTCATCATTACGAATGGTTGTTTTCCTGCGATCGGCGTCCAGTCACTGCTTTTAGAAATACGAAGACTGGATGGCGATTGTGAAGGCATCCCGTGTCGATATTCGTGGGAATTTTCTACCATACGACAAGCAAAATGCCAGAAAAATTTACCTCTTAACACCCTCTAGTCCTTCTTGAGACCAATTGATGTTCGCCTAAATAACTGCTAGTGAACTATGTAGCGCTGAAGTGACGTGGAGTAAAAAGAAAGCCAGTTTAAAGGGTATCTCTAATGCCATGCAATGTTTGAGACGCCGAGCAAAGGGTTCACCTTCCTGAAAGAGTTGGCCACTGTACAACTCCTGATTTGTAGCCTCGTTGTCACACGCAGCTGCTCAGCAATGTTACCACTGTAAGCCGTAGGTCCCGATTTCATGCGACTGTAAGAGTGTCATAGAGCCCAATCACATTCCTTCTCACCCAGATCCTTCCCAAACCGCAAAAGGGACAACTCAGCCCCAGGCACAGTAATGTGGTGTTGTGGTAGTATGTCGGTGGCCTGTTCATGACACACATAAGTGGAATATCAGGAACATCAATATTAAACAAAAGAAAAGAAAACGGTGCATCCTTGACTCAGTACGCTGCCATGGTTTTGCCCTTTTTGCCGACCCTTGATGGGTCACATCACTCCGACACCGACTCGGAGGTGTCGGAGATATGTGACAAATCAAGGGTCGATGTGGAGCGATTATATTAGTGGCACCGAGCGACAGAGCGCTACCCACTCGGTCATCAGGCCCCCAGCCCACCGACTACCAATAAGGCTATCATATTGCCCCATCATCACACCAAGCAACTTGACTACCTACACTTTGCTTACGTTGTCATAATCGCCCTCTGTTCTTTTCGTTCCTGAAACCAGTGACTGCAATGGCAGTTGACAGTTTATTCGAATTCGAGCAGTAGATATTGGTCGCATAGTAAGATAGATATTGATGGGTCACATCGCTTGATGGGTGAGCTCCTTCAAGTTGACACTTCCGCCTCCTAAACAGGCTTACATCCCGAATCTCCCACGGCAACTCATCTGTGAGCCGTTGATGTAGCTGAAGTGAGTAATAAAATTTTATGGAATTTGTGAACTTTGCCCACTAGATGAATGGGCAATCGGAAATATTTAAGTGCACCACAAATATATAAAATATCAGCCTCCAAAATTCATGTTTTAGAAGATCTTTCTTCCCTCCATATTTTTTAAATCATAGCATTTAAGTTAACTTAAGCTTTTGCACTACCTTAGTTTATTAGATGTAATAAACAAATTATATTCAACCTTGTTAACAGAATAATTTTTTTTTTTATGTCAGGAAAAATAAATACATTATAGCGAAAGCTAACAGAAATAATACAATACTGTGAAAGAGTGTCCGAAATTTTATGAAATGTATTAAATGAACGATATTAATTATTTTTAATTTTAATCTGATATATTTTAATTCATTTTCCTTTTACAACACATTAAGAAAGTAAAAAACTAAAACATGCACTAAAA
Organism: Caerostris extrusa; assembly: GCA_021605095.1. Taxonomy (NCBI): domain Eukaryota; kingdom Metazoa; phylum Arthropoda; class Arachnida; order Araneae; family Araneidae; genus Caerostris; species Caerostris extrusa. The sequence goes on along the minus strand of BPLR01000394.1, from coordinate 93,078 downwards.
GGTAAATTTCAATTGTTACTGAATTAAATAATTCTAAAATGTTTTGCATATTGCTCATATTCTGTTTAGTGCTCTTATAAATAATGGGATTATATATACGAAAATTCAATTATCAGTAAGTATTTTCGTGAAACCATTCTAAAATTGAATTAAAGAGATGAACGAATAGGATTATCTTCATCAATTAGCATCATGGCTCATTTACCTAAATGTCAACAGTTCATTAACTTTTTAAGATTCTTCCTTTCAGTGTTTTATTTATTTAATACCTCGGGATTTTGAAAAAATTTTTTACAACAAAATAAATGTCAAGTAAAACTTTTAAAAATTACATTTGTGTCTGTGTGTTAAAATATCTTTCCATTACCCCCATAAATTAAACTCCTATAAATAAACATCGTTTTCCTAACAGGCATTTGACGGCCTGATGGTCATTTGGCTAGCACTCAGGCCATTGGTACCACTGACTTCAGGTTCGAATCCCGGCGGTGGCATGGATGTTTGTGAGGGGTTCGGAATCTATTTTAAACTGAAAGTCCCTTGCCTAAGAGTCCGAAGTGTGAACAAAATGCCCTCAGAGCGACAAAGTTGGCTATTCTTATGAATGAATTAACTTTTATTAATTATGTATTTTATTACTTATTAAAATTAGTTTATTAAACATGCAATTATACTGCTCATATTTATAATAACACAGCAAATAATATTACAACACAATTTACAGCACAATTTCTTTCGTTCTTCCAAGTTCTTTTAGTTGATTCGAACACATAAAATAAATTATTTCTATAAATAAATAGAAAACATTTTAAATAGAAATCATACGAAACGTTTAAAATTAATTTAATCCAAAATTTTATATGTAATAAAAAATGTGCTCCATCTAATAATTATGTATCTAGAAAGAGGAAATATTAAAGAAAGGTGTATTTAAGGAAATTGTGCACAAAACGACCGTACAGCGAGAAATCAACAAGCGTTAGAAAAAGATAAAGAATTATTTTTAAACGATCTAATGATTCTTGATTTTAATCATTTCATTTCCCCCATTTCAAACTATTTTTTTACCATTCACTGGCTGAGAGATAGAAAAACATCCTTTTCTTTGTTTGTATACTCACCAACTTTGCAAAATTTTTCACATTTACTTCACTCGTGGATAATCCGGCCGTCCATCCCGTTGGCAATTTCCAGAATGCAGTCCCTATATTTTCGTATTTCAAAAGATCCCGGCGATAATTTCAAATGACAATAACAGGTTCCAAAAATGCTGACTAGCTTCCTCATATCATTCGATTAACTAGTAAATAAATAAACCATTTAGTTCAAGTCTTACCCTCTTTTTAATCAGAACGTACCAAAGCATCGACAATTTTTCTTTGTTTGCTTTAAAACCACAGATCAAGTCTAAATAAAGCTATTGTCAACACTAAAGAGTGATTTTGAATATATATAAATATATTTCTGAAGTGCAAGACTATTATTGATTGCCAGCGACACACTTTGACACTGAAATGTTTATTCAGCCAGAGTGATTTGAAATGTCATTGAGTTAACATTTCATATCTCTATTGGTTAAAAAATAAAATTGCTATTTTCGAGCTTCACAAGAAGATATGGGCTGATAAGATTCCATTCTACAATTAGAGATGACACCAGCAATCCAATATCGCACTGACAGTCTAAAGCGCCATCCTTTGATAGCTCATCTGTTAAATTTCGAGACAGTCGCTTAGTTAGTATAGGACAGCTAACTTAGTTAGTGTCTGACAGTCTTTTGAGAGAGACGTACAGAAACATCTTCATTTAATTCCATTTGAAAAGTTGGACGCCACTTTAAATCCAATGAGAATTGGACTCAACACTGAAAGAGTCTTCTCCATCCTATTCAATGATAAAACAGTGCGGTTTGTGAAATTAAAAAAATCGTACGACCACCAAAGAAGATCCTATCTCTCCGCGCCCCTGTTAAGATGACGATTCTAGAAATTATAAAAATATCCATAATATCTTGTTAGAAGACTATAAATTAAACCTGACTGAGATAATTAACTTTTAAAAAATATTAAAAATAGTGTAGCTAATATTTTACATGACATTTTGAGTTTGCAAAAGCTCAGCGAGATGAGAGTGAGGAAAATTCAATAGGAAAATTATTTCGACTGACTTAACTAACTCACTGCCCGGCACTACAGTCCATGCTGTGCAAAACTGTTTTATAAGGTAAGCAACGAGTCCCATGATATGAGCTCGGGACTGTTTGTATTAATACGGCTATTAAGCGAGTTTTACATACCTATCAGGCAGCCCAGCGTAGTTGGTCAACTTGCAAATTCAGGCAGACATTGTACGCCCCTTATCATGACTCTATCCAAATAAAGTTTTTTGGGGATATTATATTTTATTAAAACTCTCTAAAACAATTGATCACTTGAAGGATGTGATGTGTGGAGTTTGTTTCGTTTTTTTCGAAGGTAAAGAAAATTTTAAAGATTAAACTATAACTATAGACCACGGTCTGTTTAGCCCTCGTGTCCACAAGATGACCCTAGAACGACATATCAAGCCAAATCTAAGTTATTAACAAGATAGGAATACTCAATGAGGAGTAAAGTCATTTCAAAAGAACAGCGAAATGGTATAGGGTTTGGTTTGTCGCTCTACGGTCCTTTTTTGCACTTTTTAGGCAAATTAGACCAGGACCTACTTGGATTCCGAACCCTCACAAATAACCATGCCACCGCCAGGATTCCAACCTGAAGACAATATATATACCCACTGCCAGTATTGCCCTAACCCTGGAGCAATTATGGCAAAGTATGTTGGCTTCGATTCTGTTTCTATTGCACCGATTTTAGGACAAGCATGACATAGACCTGTTTAAGATCTTTCAAAGGGCGTTTTTAAATGTGTTCTTCCTCCATCCATAGATCAACATCATCAGTGGTGCAATAGCCCCATGGTGGGACAACGCCGTTTGCCTACTGGCACATTTTGAGATAGCAGATGTTTTAATTTTCACACGGTAGGGTTGTCAGCCCCACGCCCAACGCTCTACGGGGATTTTAGACCGGGACCTATGACTTATAAAGTGGATTCCGAATCACTCCAAATATCCATGGCACTGCCGGCATTCAAACCCGACTCCTTTATAAAGAAAGTAAAAAAAAAAAAAAAAAAGGCATTACGACCGACTGTTAATTTTGTCTTTATCCTACTTAAACAAAAAAGTAAGATGCTGAGATGGGATGCATTTTCATATTTCTAACTTAAAAATTCTGTACCTGTCTGGGTGCGAGATGGAATCCACAATAATCTTCTTAATTAAGAAAACACTGCCATAATTGAGTGTTTTCTTTTTTGGCCATAATTGCCCCCATAGCGTAATAAAATGGGGAATTATAGCGGTCCTGATACATTAAACGCCTTATTGAAATAGGTAACGTTAATATTTTTTATAGTATTCTGAATCATAAGTCCTCTATATTAATAAAAGAATTTTAAAAGATATACGCAATTTAAAAATTAACGTTAGTTGAAGTGTTATGAAACCCCTATTCAGCGGTGTTAAAGTAGTTTTTTATTGCTTATAACTGCAATTAAACCTGACTCCTTCACAACTCGTAAACAGAAGGGCCAAAGTTCGATTCCGCAGGCCGCATGTTGTGGTTATCACTGCTTTCAAAAATGAGAAGACTCGATGAAGATTATGATGTGTGATGTATCTCGAAACGATAATAGGGCTAACTGGTAGGAGTTTCTCGAGTTTTTCCCATACGACCCGCAATTGTTGGAACTGTTTTCCCAAAAGTTCTCCCACTGTCGCTCCTTCGTTATCCGTCGGTATGTTCGTGGGGTGCGTTAGTTAGACATAAGGCTCCCAGCTGTTACAGAGATAAAAAATATGGCTATTATTATCCTTTGTGTAGGTGTTATCGTAAAACGACACATGTTACTGAATCGATTGGTTTAGTGTGTCGCTCTACGGTCATCTTGTGCACATGAGGGCTAAACAGACCGGGACCTGCAGTTTAAAATGGCTTTGCTCACAATCATCCATTCCACCGCCAGGATTCGAACCTAGAGTCTTTTGCACCAAAGGCCAGAGAGCCAGCCAATTGGTCATCGGGCCGCTTACTGAATCAAGCTTAATCACTTAAGTTAAAAGTTTAATAAATTTATAAGTTTTAAATTAATAAATTAATAATTAAATTTATAAATTTAATTTACTTAAGTTTAAATAAACTTAAATTTCTGAGATTCGTTAAATCTTCTCCTTTAGCCAAAATATGCGTTGTTAAAGAACCTCAAAAAAAAAAAAAAAACGTTGTAGTAAAAGAGACTCGAAATATTTTTAGCTTGATGTAACTTTAAAAAGGGACCTATTGAAATCGAAGCCCTCCACTTTAAGCGTCACCCCAGAGCGACGCTTAAAAGGGAGAGCGAGCACATGAAACGACCGCATCGGCCACTACTGCAAATCAAAAGCCGAACTTCCCCGGCACGTGCTGCTATCCCCGCAATACAGCAAAACAGACGACGTTGCCTCATCTATTGATCTTGGCGGGGAGTGTAGGGTGGGGGTGGGGGTGCGCGAGTCCACGTGACCGGGGCGGACGACGACGTCACTGCGGCTGAGAGCGCGGCTCTTTCGCAGCAGCAGAAGGGAAAGGCACACCGGACCCCTCGCGCTCTACAAGAGGTCCTCTCCCTCCGAAATCTCTCTCGCACCGAAACGCCCCGGCATCATGGGAGGGTGCGCCCTGCCGGGATGCTATCTCCTGCTCGTCCTCGGACAGCCCTGCGCCCAGGAGCACAAGGAACACGTCCTGACCAAAGTCAGGGAAGGTGAGTCTCCCTTACACTTTCAAACCCGCATTTTAACTAGTGATTTTATTCGATCTAATATAAAATCAAGTTTGGTGATTGCGTACTCCATGTTAAATATGCTGTGCTCAAGACACGGCACGATGATAAACTGTTTGTGTCCGTTCATGAGTTATGTGTTTTTTAAAATGGCATTCATTCATAATGAATTACTAATATAATTTCTTAAATGTCCATACTAAATCATCTAAGTGATTGTCCTATATAGATGATAAGAGACTTAGATGCGTTTGGGGGTTTGTAAGTACGTTAAAATTCTTAAAATTGACCTTATGGTACAGTCAATCACTTGTCAATTTCTTATTTGTTTAAGTATTCATTATACAGAATATTCTAATGTCCCAATCACATGCAGAAGTTGATGGATTTCGAAATGGGAGACATTTAAATGGTATATGTTCATTAACAGTCTAGAAACTGTCCACTTAAAATGCCATATGTGTTTTAAATATTAATTAATAATGACTGATATCCTCATTAACATTAATCTAAATATTTGCTGTAGAATGAAATGAATTTATTACCTCTGACCAGTTTCCATATGAACTTAAAATTGATCACAATTATTACCCTGTTCATTAGAATGCCTGAAAATGTCTTAAATGTATTGATTAATGTATGATGAATCAGTTTTTTAATTCACGTATTCAGTGTATCAATTATTAAAAATTTCCTTTGCGTAGATGAGAAAAGATTCATGATTAGATACAAAAAGTTGCTATAAAATCCCTCTAAAATTTTTTATTTTATTTTAAAAACTGACCAAAAAATATGATCGGTTTTTTTTTTTTTTTAAATGACATCAGTTTAAATATTCTGTATATTAAATATTTCATTGCTTTCCATACGCGTGCTACACTCAAAAGCGACATTGAGGGCGTAACGTTAACTGTTACGGAAACTTAAAATAACATTAATTGTTTTTCAGTTAAAAAGATTTAACCCATTTATCAATATTTTTTTTAATTTTTCCATATATTATATGTAATTGTTCAATATTGATTTTCGTCTTCATGGCAGCCAGAAATTGCCGTGATACATTTGAACAGAAATCCATTTCGTTTTGGTTCCTCAATTTTTTTACTCATTACACTAGTGGCAATGCTTTTTTTTTAATTAATACTTTGGTGAACAATTATTTTCAGATCAACTTTCCTTATTAACGAGTAAGAATTCGAAATCGGGCCTAATAACATAAAATAATCAATCCATCAATAGTAAGCTTATGAAATCAGGATCGATAAAATATTTAATACAAGTTGGAAACCATAAAATTCTTTAGATTTAACAACAATAAAAACCAAATAATTTTTAAATTATTGAATTAAGTAAACAACAACAACAAACAGACGATCCGATTCGGTCTAATAATTCCCGAACCCTGTGTAATTCGATCCGAATCATTTGAACTATGGGATCCCACTTATGCGTCAATGATCCGTTCTCACATAATTTATCCCATGAATAGTGTTACGTCATTCGGTCGTTAAAATGACAACATAAAATCCTTATTTATTAAGAGTTCAATGTCGTCGGTTCACTTAATATTTTATTTAAAGCATATAAATGGAATCAAAATGAAAACTTAAAAGAACCCCATGAAACCATGAAAATTTTAGGTACTAAAACTGTTATTCACTTTAATTAGATTGCCTGCAGTATGGCAACTGAGTCATACTATTTACCCTGTTATATGTGTGCCTTGTACCGTGTTATATGTATGTATGTTCTTTATCGAGAACACAATACATGAACACAAAAATCAGAACCTACAATAAATGAACTACAGACACGACCATTTTGCAAGGAAAACTGCTACCAGTACTAGCTACATGCAAATTGTATAACAGAACCATCATAGCATTCGCAATGCAAAACACCAGAGATCTCAAATTAAATAAAAAAAGTATGAGAACTCGAAGTGCGTATAGGCTGTGGAGTAACTTACCAAATCGTTTAAAAAAACACAAAAATCGGGCAGATTCAACGGCAAAAACTGCACTGCAGAACATACAATAACTAGGTGTTAAAACATGCTGTCCAGAAAATTCGTAAAAGCAGAAAGAAGTTAGTAAAGCCAAAGGAAATTAATAATAACATTATGAGGATAAATTTATGAAAGAATATTATATTATATGAAATATATTATATCAGGATATTATATCCCTTATTATTTCTGTTCGCTAGATGACTGGATCCTAGTCAAAAACACATCTGGCGGCGTATTGTAATAACATAGAGTTGATAAAATAACCTTCCGTTAAGAGCCGACAAGTTATATATTGAGGTTGAAGAAATATATATAATACCGTAGATGAAAAACATGACTTTAATTTAAGAACTTAATTTAATTATAGAAATGGAGACTACGATAAGTTTTAGAATTTTCCAGACCTGGAAAATAAAACAATATCAAGTAAAAGAACAAAGCAATATTATTATAAAAGAAACGAGGAACAAACACAAAGTAGAAACAATTTTTAGGCACTTTGCCTTTAGTCAGATTTGATCCCGATATCTTCCGCAGTGCGGGCAGATACTAACCACTAAGATGTCGCATTGCGCTACAATGTACGGATATTTAATGTCGCTGTATATGCACGATGGTGATTGAAAATTCCTCCGTGCATCAAATAATATATTCCATGCACTGATTTACAACAAAGAAATTTCTAAGATGGTATTGGCACAATAGTGTCGTTAAATAATGCTTTACTAAGTTCTAAACTGCAATGCTGGTTTTCATAATGTGACTCATTCAGATGGGTTCGTTGATTGATTCATAGCAAATTCGTTCTTATGAGCGAAAGTGATTTTGGTTTCTTTTAGCTGACGCGTTGAAGTGTCGAGCATAGACAGGCGACCTGCCTTACTGAATGCAAATGTGCCACTGTTATATCTGAAATTGCGTTTATCTTAATGATTATCAGATATAAAGTGATTAAAAAACACTTTACGAACCCCAGGCAGGCAGCGTCCTGATGGCCCATTGTCTAGCGCTCTGGCCTTTGGTACCGCAGGTTTTAGGCGGCGGCATTGTTGTTTGTGAGGGGTTCGGAATCCACGTTAAACTGTAGGTCCCGGTCTGTTTAGTCTAAAGTGCGTACAAAATGATCGTAGAGCGACAAACCAGACCCCAGGCAGGTACTAAAATGTAAACAGTTACGAAAGAAAGTTAACTTGTGCATGCGCTATTTATATAAATGTGTGATATATATTCACAGGAGGATTTAACAGTTGTGGAACACACTTTGAGGGAGATACAGCTTACTAAAACATATGTTTTTCTTGTAAAGGAATGTAAGTTCGAAGTGACGCGTAGAAGCCCGAATATAAAAAATGAGAAACGAAAAGAAAAAAGATTGTCTTTTGACGACGTCATTGCCGGGTGATTCTTAGATTGAGAGCTTACAATAAATGTTTAAAATGGCTACACAGCCATAGTAACTCATGCTCGGTGGCGTCTAAGAAGTGATGGTCTAACAGATGCAATGGATAATCGAACAAAGAGGTCCTCAGTCAAAGGAGCCAAATGGAATCTTCGTAAATGCAAACACATAGTGTTCAATAGGGTGCTCATACGGTTCTAGTCGCGTTGCAGGTATCATATGGGACAAATTACACTTCTTTTGTGCGTGTGCGTTGTGGTGCTTTTGCCGCCCGTCTTGCAATTCGGGGTAATCAATAAAAAGAATCGCTGTTGCGAGAAATTATTTTGAAAGTACGCTCGCGTCACTACGGGCCCTAGATTCCTATGCAAAAAACGTATGTTTTAGTAAGCCCTACTGCCCTCGATGTTCGCCACATGATTGTTGAATAACTCTTTATGTATATGAATATGTGACATATGATATATATATTATTTGATATAAATTACCATCACATATTATTTATTTTGAGTGCAACTCCCCTTGCAGTGTGATAATTTAAAGAAAATATTCATAGATAAAAGCCTTAATTAGCATAGAGAAAGTCGACGGCCGTTCTTCAATACAAAAATATTTCCTATTATCAAACAGTGAATGCAGAAGATATGAAGAGACAGTGAATGAAGATAAACGTGGATCAGTAAATGCATTTACATATAATTATGAATATTAATGGAAAAACCCTTGAATGTAATGGATGCATGCAAGTTACGTTTTCTATTTGTGTGTGTGTGCTCTGTAGGGCTTTCTCTCTCATTTTGAAAGCCGTCGTATTCAAAGAAAACATGCTGAACAAATTATTTAAAAATTTATAGAAATCAGTATAATTTAATTAGTAATGCACTCGATTGTTACAAATAGTTTGTTACACCAATACAGCTGATTCATCCGTTTTAAAAAACAAGTAGTTTTTAAAATATTGGAAAGTAATCAAAAAGACAGAAAGAAAAATAATATTGCAATGATTATTAATGAGCCATGATTATCATGATTATTATTTCAAACCTTTTTATGCTCTGGACTTAAGTTATGAATAACATAATCGACTCTTCTTAGATACTAACGGCCTGATGGCCAATTAACTAGCACTCTGGCTTTTGGTGCTCCAGGTTCGATTCCTGGCGGTGGCATTTATGTTTGTGAGTGATTCGGAATCCACGTTAAACTGTAGGTCCCGGTCTAATGAGCACAAAATGACCGTAGAGCGATAAACCAAACCAAACTTTTGTGATACTAAGGAAGCTTTAATTTGCACATAAAAAAATAACCTTTTTCAATGTCTCATAAACCCAGAACATTTGCACGAGGAAGGGAAAATCTTTCCTATATTAAAAAAAAAAAAAGTTTGCATTTCCATAGAATGCATCCTTCGCCTACGCATAATACGCTAATTAGGCACATAATAGAACAAAGTTGGTCATTCTAGTCCATCGTCTACAAGAGGATCTATTTCTACTACATAAAAATATTGTCTACAAAACAACTATTTATCTGCATAACCTGTCACACATTCATTTAGCCACATTTAACTATTGTGTACTACAGGCACAGAGAAAAGGGTTATCCCACAAACACGCTATTTATTCATTTAAAAATCATTTTTGTATAACCACGGGTAGTATCCAGAAAATAAAACGTTGAATTTCTTTTAGAATAAAAAAGGAAAAATATTTTTCTGATGGATGTGTGGAAAAGTTGGAATGTGCATTCGGAGGCCTGATTCAAATTTTATTTGATCTCTGAGCAGGTGTAGGAAAGTATGTAAAAGTTTCTTGGAATAATTACAAGCCTGCTCTTGCGAAGTTTAAAGTGAAAATTTTTTTCTTTTTTTGAGATAAAATCAATACTGCTGCAGTGCAGTGAAATCAATAAGATGTGTGTCAAATTGAAAACAATTTCAAGAAAATAATGGAAAAATTTATTTTGAAAAGTGCTAATATATATATTTATATTCTTAACGAATAATGAGTCAATATTTAAAAGAATGAAATTTTTTTCTTGAAAAGAATTAACCTATTGCATGTTTGATTTTAAATGTAAAGGAAATGCTTGTTAAAAATTATTTTATTAAGAAAGCACGAAACTTCCATAATGAATTGTTATTTGCAACATAGTTTCATGGTGAATTAATATCTTTTTTTAAAAATATATAGTTGTTGGGATTAAAATTCTTGAAGCAACATGATAAAATACTTATTCTTAAATATAAATATAATATGTATTAAGTATTATAAGTATATATATTCATATATGTATTTTTAAATATTATAAGAACATAATAAGTATTCAATATATTCAGTATATATATTTATGCTATTCTTGGTATAAATATATACTTTTAATACATACTTATACTTAAATATATAAATACTTGTCTCTAATTTTAAATACTTATCAATTACAATTTTATTCAGTTACAATTTTACTTATCATGTAAACTAATTTTGCTACTCAAAATATTAAACGCTCCATTAGACATAATTCTTTACACATTAAAAAAAAAGATTAAAACTAAAAATGTAATAAATAATATTTAAATAAAATTTATATCTCTCATTATGCACTGTAATTGTTCTGGAATCATTGACCGTTAGGAATTGATCAATGTACAAAAAATCAGTTCGATGGATTGACAGGTTTCGATGATGATGTCTGTATCGATTCGATGTTTCGATATGTGCTCTTTTGATTGGATTGCCTTTGACAAAAGTATTTCTAGTATCTGAGTGTCTATTTCGACCGACGCACTTCCGAATAATGAGGCCGTAAAAAAGAAGAGAGGCGGCCGGCATCCTCTTTGGGGGAAATGACGCATCGTCTGCGGCCGGGGCGCAACCACGCCCTCCGAAGGTCGAAGGGACACTCGAGGGGCGTCCTTCCACGCAGTACTGGAATGCTGAAGGACCCCATTAAACATGACATTCATTTGGCACTTTAAAACGAAGACAAACAAATAATATAAAAAAAAATTTAAGTCAATTCCTACTTTTTTTGCACTCTATTGCAGAAAGTCTTTATAAATAATTTTCATTCATTTTTTAAGTTTATCTCGCGTCATCTGTTGGTAGATACATGCAACTTAAATCTAAACAAAAACTAAAATGAATGAATTAAATTTAATCAATGAATTAATATTTGAAAAAAAACTGTACTAACATCCAGTGTCATCCACTGCAAGTTAAAAAAAATGCATTTGAACTTGAGTGGATGAATAGAAAGTATTTTATGAACGATTGGAAATTTGAACAGGATATATAGATAGGGAGAGTGTGAGCTAATAGAAGGAATTGAAAAAAGACGATAAATGTAATCAAAAAACTGTAACTGTTAAGAAAAATATAACTATAACTGTAATAAAAGAAACTATAACTGTTAAGAAAAAAAAAATGTTTTTTTAAGGAATTCTACAAATAAAAGCTATATAAAAACGAGTTTACAGAGTAGAGCACTAAAATTATCTAAAAATATACATCTTAGCTCTTTACATAAAACAAATAAATCATAAAAAAAAAAAAAGTAAATAAAATATGGGATTCATGCTGTTGCATTCATTTTAAAACTTTTAGTTTTTGATTCGATTGTTAGTGTAGTGAGTGGCAAAAAGGATGAGTCAAATGAACGATGTACATCTTACATCTAATGAACGATTTGTTTGAGCAATTACATCATTTAGCTAAAAATTTTAATGAACCATTTTTACTAAGCAATTTGAACGAAACAATTTGAACGATTGCATATGAACGATTACATCTAATAAATTATTTGTTTGAACGATTACATCTATTGAACGAATTGTTTGATATTCAGGCATACAAATATTTGCTTACACATATGTGTTGAGCCAAACAGGCTTGCCCATTTTAATGCGTTATTTAGCAACAACACCCTCTACTTTGTTCTATAATCAACAATCAGACATATATAGTAACAATATATAGTAACAATCAGACATATATAGATAAGTTATCAATCATATATAACAATCCTACCTATATAGAGAATAATATACATACATAACAATAACAATCATACATTGTTATATAATAATCAAAAACAATCATATAATAACAATCGTACATAAATAGAGAAGTTTTGTAGATAGTTAATCCTGCTACAAAGGATCTTATATTTTAATCAGAAATATAATAGAAATATGGAATAACATTTCTCTGTCTTGTGTTTAAATATTTTTTTATTTATTAAACTGATGTCGCAATCTGTCCCCCTAATCTCCCACCAAAATCTGTCCAAAATATGACCCATTATTTTTTGTAAAAGGGACATATGATGAAGAAATAAAAAAAAAATAGACAGTCCGCGGTCGGCTCATGCCTGAGCTATACGAATATACTATTGATTCGTTCAGTTATACGAAAGCAACTTTCAGATTTCACGAGGCTGAATTTGTTATTTCTTCATTCATCCTCGGGCCAGTATGCTGTAAGCAATTTTAATTGTATGTTCTTTTTTTTTTTTTTTTTTGCACTTACATTTTTCGTCATGAACATTTATTTAAAAATTATTTATTGCATTTAATAAAAAAAAAAAAATATAAGCCCTAAATGATCGTCATCATTTAATTAAAAATAGGACTCATAATTAAGAATGTTTTGTGAATCGAGTAACCTACTTCAGGGATCTTAGTCGGCTGAGATTATTTTACGTAACGAATCTCAATTATTATAGAAGTCTCAATAGGCATCCATTAAAGAACATTCTTTTCATTTTACAATCTGAGCTATCAATAAAAAAGTAGCAAGGATTCGATTTCGTCATTTACTTGTGTTTCGTATGACACTTCAGTATCCAGAAGTGTCTGACCCTATTCTTGACTCACAGTTAGCAGAATTAGATTTCTAACGATAAAGAATATAACAATGAATAATAAAAAACATAGCAGAATATAACGACATCAGAGGAACAAAAAATAATTTTATTATGTGTCACGAATCGATTCTTTTAATTAAACTGAGGTATGTTCTTAAAGAATATTTTAAAAATCACTGAAACTCAAAACATTCGAAATTTTCATTTTTTTTTTTTACTGATATATCATATGCTGTATTTCCACCCTCAGGCTCGTTTCACTTACAGAGTTGTTGCCATCCTCCATTTACAAATAATGAGGATTTCTGTGTCATATGCACATTAAAAAAAAAGAGTGAAATTTTTTTATCAAATACTTTTTAAATATATATATATATATTCATCTTAAGTACAAGTAAAATAGAACAATAAGGATAAATATTCTAAGTAATTGCATTTATATTCAACATTATCATTTATTTCGATAACTTTAGTTTATCGTCTCTTTTAGCGAATTTGTTAGAAAATCAGGAATATAAATTTCTAAATTAAAGGAAAGAAAATAAATTTTTGAATTTTTTGGAAAAATAAATTTTTTGAATTTTCAAAAATTCGTTCCTTTAAGAAACATCATATGTTGTATTTCCGTCCTTTTGATTATACTTACAGGTCTCGTTTCACTTATGTAAGGCTTATTTCACTTTGTTGGTATCCTGAATTTATAAATAATGATGTTTTTAAGTGATGTGCACATTAAAATAGAGAGAGAGTGAATATTTTATGAAATACTTTCTGAAATGAATTATTAAGTTTTGTATTAACTATTTCATAATAATAAAATATTTTGCTTATATATATATATATATATATATATTTTCAGTAATGGTAAAATATAAAAAAAAAATGAACAAATAGGAATAAATATTTTAAATAAGTGTAATTGTATACAACATTATCATTTCTTTCGATAGCTTTAGCCTATCGACTACGACTATTAGCTAATTTGTTAGAAAATTAGCAATAAATAAATCAATGCACAATAATTGTGTGATACGTTAAATACTTATTCGTCTAAATTCTGTGTTTTAATTCCAATCTGATCTTGGACAGACACCTTTTGTCAGTGTTTTAAATTTTCGAAAATATTTTAAAAATTGATCAACAAAATTGATTAAAAGATGATGACCGTCAAGTGACCTTGTGGGTGTGGTTTGCTTCACTGCAGATCCCCACAAACCAGACGGTAGAAAAAATTATCAATAGATTCACCAAAAAAAAAAAAAAAATGAAATCACGCTGGCTATTTTGCATAATCATCATGGAGTTATAGAAATGATTTGTGTTGATAAATGTTATTATTATGGGTTAATTCATAACGGATGAATAATTGTGCAATTGCCTTTCGCTGGAATGTTATTTTTTTGCTCTTTTCTAGGAAGCAATTTATGCTAATAATATATTTTTATTTTAATTTAAAAAAGTAAAAAGGTGAATATTAATAAATAGCCTTGGTTGGGGTTTTTAAATTAATAATAATTTGTGTTTATGATAACAGACAGTCATAAAATATGAACACAAAACAAAAGATAAGGTTAAAAACAGTTTGGTTTTAAGTTATTTAGATTAGATCTTTTTTTTTTTTTTTTTTTTAGATTAAACGCAATATTCGTTTCAATGATACAGTTTTGAAGAAGTTTTGATAAATTTAGAATTTAAAAGTGAACACTGTATTATTAATATTCCAATAAAAATTTTCAATGGATTAAATGTTGCTAATTTTTTTGACACATATAAATATACATTAGACTTTTTCACACATTTCAGAACTAACAGGAAAAAAATCCCCTATATTACAAGATTCAAAAGCATATATAAAGTCTATGGAAATGTCCTTTTATTAAAAATTAATTTATTTGTCTAGTTTGGTGATATTTTAACCTTGTATTTTTTTTGTAGTATCTATGTAAATGACATGCGTAAAAAGCAATAAGGCATCTATGTAAACAATGTATTTCTTACAATTTTAAATCTACTGGTTTGGTTTGTCGATCTACGATCATTTGTGTAGACTTTCAGCTCATTAGACCAGGACCTACAGTTCAACATGGATTCCAGAATGGTTCCTCTGATACCAAGGCCAGAGCGCTAGCCTGATTTGGCCATCAGGCCGCATTTAAATCTATAGGCATTACATTAGTTTTTCACTGAATCTATCTTTTTATCTGAACATAACAAATTACTAAAAATTACTGTTAATTATTTTTTTTTAGATGTAAACCGTAAAATTATTCTTTTCAATTATTTTTTCAGGAATGATCAGCTTTTAACACTTTTTTTTTTTTTTTTAAAATATGCAAAAATATAATAGAAATAAAATTAGAAAAAAAAAGTAAAAAAAAGAAGTACAAAAAGTAGTAAAATAAAATTACATTTGCAATGTGTGATAAAATTTTACTTGGATATTTGAATTTAAAATAAAAATTTATTTAACATCTTGATTAGAAATACGATCCATTTTTTTGTGTCATTGATAAATTATAATAAATATTTAGATGGCAAACCAAATGATTTGATTGCCAGTTTGATTACCTCATATTTGTGATGTTAAAATAAATGTTGATTGCATGTATGGGTATAAATGTATGTTATTAAATGTTGATTACATCTGCCAAAATAACTGCATTTTTTCCTACCATCTCTTTTAATTCACTTTATATTTCATACATTTAATTCGCTGCATTATAATGTCATTGTTGTTGATTTTTTAAACGTTGCCTAATAAAACTGATGGTTAGAGTTTACATTATGCATTCCATTACTTCAAATACTGAAACTTTTTATTCGTTTTTCTTCTGTCGAATCTATTTTCCTGGAAAGTGTTCTCTTGTTGCTGTTTTTCAATTCCTTCTATTAGCTCACTCTCCCTATATATATCGTGTTCAAATTTTCAATCGTTTATAAAATACTTTTTATTCATCCATTCAAGTTCAAATACATTTTTTTTTTTGAACTTGTAGTGGATAATAACTCTTGATGTTGATGCAGTTTTTTCAAATATTAATTCATTAATTAAATTTAATTAATTATTTTTAGATTTAAGTTTCATGTATCTACCCATAGAGGCGCCCGATAAACTTAAAAAACGAATGAAAATTATTTATAAAGGACTTTCTGCAATAGAGTGAAAAAAAGTAGGAATTGAATTTTTTTTTTTTTTTTTAATATTATTTGTTTAACATTCGTCGCAGATTTGCAGAGGAAGTTTATGGATGTAAAAACGTTTTGAAATTGGGCAACTGAGCAACGAGCGATCACATCTACCAGTAGTATCGATTATTGCACTGTAATGTTAGATATACATGAAATGACTTTATCATAAGAATATCGGCACCAATAGAACGCTGTCATAAAAAGAAACTTCCCAATGTTGATCGATACTCATCCCATCTGAATAAAAGAGAGAAACAATTTTTAGTAATAAATTTATTAAAAGGATAAAAAAAAAAAGTCTTAACCTCATGAAATATCTGTCATATAATTTTGAAGCTCTAATGAGACTTAAATATAATTCAAAAATTTTGAAAAACTGGAACCAAAAAAGTGAGGATAGTAATTAGATGTAGTAGCTATTATTATTCAAAAATGTCACATGTTGTCAAAAAAAAAAACAAAAGCACTTAAGTAATGCAAAAATGTTTCGGCTATCAATCACTATGCTTTATATAGATATATCTTAAACGTAATTAAAGAAGACCTATCAGGGAATGACATGGAAGATATCTTCAATTAAAAATCAGTCCCAAGTTTTTACATAAAAAAATCTCGCCATTATTTTAACAGCCTCAGAAGATTTATGCCCTTTACGAAAATTGAAGTTGCAGCATTTCTAATAAACAGAATTTTCGATGAACATTTCCATTTTATGAAAACCTTTTTCCAAACCTTCCCAAATGATTCAGCGTTATTTATTTATCACATCCATTTATTGTAATAACGTAAGAAAGTGCTCAGCAATATTATTCAATCAGTATGCGAAAATAACAGTGGCAGGAACATTTTTTCCATTCCCCTCTGAGTGAAGTTATCGCAGAAATGATATTCACGGTAATATCATTAATAATTCATCATTTTATGAATGCATTATTCGAGTAGAAAGAGTGTTGGACAATTTCTTGCATCAAATTAATGAATAGTAGATGACTAGGAAAATGAGTTTTTTGATTCTGAGGTTTTTCTTTTTTGGAAGGAAGGTTTGCAGAATAGTGGACTCATTTTATGCATCAAAAATCAATAGTTTTAAATCTCAGAATGTTTGATTAAATTTCATTGTATCATTTACTTCCCCAAATTTATATGCCTGAAACCCACTTTACTGGCATTTCTATATTGGTATAACTTTAAAAATGAAAAGTGTTTTAAAGCCATTTTTTAATTTTAGGAAAATACAAGGGCCTGATGGCCGAGTGGCTAGTGCTCTGGCGCTCGGTACCATAGGTTTTGGGTTCAGTATGAATGTTTTGCAGGGGTTCAGAATCCACTTTAAAATGTAGGTCCCGGTCTGATAGGGCTGTTGCACCATTGATGATGATAAGTATGAGTCACTTTAAATGCTATTATGCATTCAATTCTGCTTATATATAAACATTTATTTACACGATTTCTCTCTCTCTCTTTATATTTATGCATTAGATATATATACAAATATACGCATCTATATATATGCATATATACGTCTATCTATCTCTCTCTCTATATATATACATATATATGCATCTATATAATTAATTTTGCGCGGGGTATTGTTACTCCGCATCCGGGGTTTATCTTCCAGCTACATGTGCACCCCATGGGTAGTGCTAAGTGAGTAACAGTGGCGCAGCCCTAACTTACGGCATAAAATACAACTGTCTAAGTATTTGCCAGCTGCATTGGAAAAAAAGAATGTTAGGAAAAATTCATAAGACCAATAATTTAATATAACCATCGAAGTATTAACGATGTTGATCCATGACGATTGGTTCTGCATGACAGGAAAAATTTTAACTAACTGTAATTTTTTTGAAATTCTAAATTAAGAGAACTATATTGATGAATCCAACACCAAATCGATCAACTATTTTTTTACAGCTATTGCAATATCTGAACCTACTTGTAAATATAAATAATTTTAAATTTTTTTGGAGTACTTTTCAGATTTTTAACACACTGAACACACTATTTAAAATCACAGTAAAATAATATGAAATGTAAATGATAAAAATGAATAATCCATTAATAATGATACTTTAAAATTTTGTGTTCCGACACCTCATATTAGATTATGAGTTGATATTCAAGTTCGGGTTCTGCAAAGGCTTTTAAAATTTATATATTCGGTGGATATTGTGATGCTGACATGAGTTTTATGGATGAGTTTCTTGATGTGATGTGCCCTCCTCAAAATATTACTTTACCACTTCCTTTCTTATAGATGGAGTGTCGTGCTGTGTTGCACAGAGTAACGCTGAATTTGATAAAAAAAACTGCCCTATGAGACTCGAAAATCTTTAGGTTAAAGAGACAGTTATTGGAAACAGGATATCAATTTATATTTTCATGAACATGTTTGACAATTCAACGAAAAAAATTAATTTCCACACGCATATATATATATATATATATATATATAATATAATATATATATATCATAATCAGAGGCGCAACAGCCCCATGGTGGGCCTAGGATGGTATATGATTCTCTATTTACGGGTTTACGGGATAAGGTTTTCAGCCCTATGGTCATATTAGACGGTTTAAAGTGGATACCGACCCACTAAAACCAACCATGGCACCGCCGGGACTCCAACCCAAAATCTGCTATCTGTGTAGCTAGTCACTTAGCCATCAGGCCCCATATATATATATATATATATAAAGAGAGAGAATAAGAGATAAATCGTGTAAATAAAATTTATATATAAGCAGAATCTAACGCATAACAGCATTAAAAATGAAGTCATACTTTAGATTTTAAAAAAGTTTTAATATGAAATTTAAATATTTAAACACTCATATTTAATATAAATATTTTTGCTTATGTTTATATCATATATATATAAGAAATATTTATACTGATAACATTGTCTCCAAATAAAAAAGTGTCTTTTTCCTGTTCATACAATGGGAAAACAAAGTATTTTTATATTTTAAAACTTAAAGAATTCACTCGCTCTAAATGCAGTTGATCGTTCTTCAAATAATTATCCATTCTGCAGGTGGTGGCTAGACAAAGAGGTATTTGAACTTTTAACGTGAGATGCGCTTTAGAAACACCACCTGATTAAAAAAAAAAAAAAAAGGAGCTGCGTTGTGGAAAATGGAAACACTTGCAGATTGTCAATTTCTGACAAAGTATTGATTTTTATAGTGTTGCATAGCTTGAAGCGAAGTCATTTTTTTTTCTTATGAGTCTCATCTTTCAAAATTGATTTTTGGATCAGCAGTTAGTTGTTAAAAAGTATAAGAAAATGTTTCACTTTGATAAAAATGAGACACTTGGAGTAAATGCGGGCGGTGCTGGAATTGGATAAACATTTCGTGAAGAAATGACTGTCTAATTGTAATACTTCTACAAAGGAAAAATAATTAGACTAATTTATTTTTTTTTCATGACCAAAATAAATTAAAATATATTTTTTGCATTGTTTCAAGACTGCATATTTTAGATATCCATATTTGATATCCCATTTTCAAGTTCTGTATTCTAATTTTTAAAAAGCAAAACAATTCAAAATATTTATAAAGCAATTATTCTGCATTTTGCCACAAAACATGAAGCCCGTTTATCTTAAAATATTTGAAATACAAAACATTTGTGAAATAAATTTAATAAAAAATTGCATCGTTAAGTTTCTATACATTATTTTGAATCGTTATAGACTACGCCTTAACATAAATAATGTCTATATATGTTAGTGTCAATACATGCTAGGGAGGGCCTCATGGTCGAGTGACTAGGTTTCTTGTTCAAGTCCCGGCTGTGCCATGGATATCTGATGTCAATAAAATGATTATTCATTAATGAAATATTATATACTTGAAAATAAATTAGAATTATTGTTACTTTGTTTTTTTTTTTCGTTTAATAGTACGTGAGGTAATAAATAATAATGTATAATAATAATCATCATCATCAGTAGCGCAACAGCCCCATGGTGGGCCAAGGCCGTCTGCCTACTGTTAGATTTCGAGACATGACTTTTTACGGATAGGATTGCCAACCCTACCCCAATGATTTACAGTCGAATTAAAAAAGGCTTACGGTTTAAAGTGGGTTCCGAACCATTACAAACAACCATGAACTCTAATCGAAACCTATAGCATCGAGCACCATCAGGATCACAAACGTCAAATAAATGTTAAATAAATAGATAAATAATCATATGTAATGAAAAATATGTTTAAAAATGCTAAACCAAATGCCCAACTCTCTACAGTTCTATTAGACGGAGAACTACGATTTAAACTGGATTCCAAATCACTACAAACATCCATGGCACCTCCGGGACTCGAGCCCGTAATAACACCGTGTTAGCCCGTAATAGCTCGTGTGACACCGAGCGCTAGTCACTCAGCAATCAGCCTCCATGTATACATCATACAATGTAAATACATAAATAAATAAATAATACATGATATACATGTTTGTTTAATAATACATGATATAATAAATAAGTATAATATCATGGAAAACTATCACAGATTCTTTCGACCGCCATATATATATGTGTGTGGGTGTGTCCTATGAAAAAAGAAATGTCTACAAAACCCAAAATCGCTATAGTTTAACTGAAAATAAGAATAAAATATTCCCATAGATATAAAAATATTTCAGCTTTTTCCAGTTTTGAAAAGGAAAAAGGAAAATGCTTTACCTTTCGAAGTATTTTATTGGAACGGATTCTACATTTTATATAAACTGTTTTGAAATAAAAAGAGATAGGTTAGTTGCATAAAGTTTTATATAGCTTGTTCGGCTCTTTATTCAACTGAAAAAGTTTCTCTTTTCTAATGGAAATTACTTTATATAATATGCTGCTTCCATCGCTCAAAGATAAAAAGTAAATTGAAATAAAAAAATTCAGGTAGACTATTGATATCAACATTTTTGACTGACTGGATGACAAAGGAACATGTTTTAGATAGTTCAAAGCAACGTGACTACCAGACATTTTGAAAAAAATATTTTTGTTAAGAGTGCTGAAAATGGACTGCAATTTTCAATTTTATCTAAATAATAAAATAAGTATTTTCTTTATAACAAGTGAGGTTTCACTTAGCTTTTGAAATAAATACTTCATTTTCTTTAAGGGAACTACAATTTTCCATAAAAGTTTCATAAAAACATTTCAAATATTACGATCGATTTTCTGAGAAATGCCAAACTCTTTTTGGGTTGTCACGATTTATTCATGCCTCATCCTGTAAAAAGAATGGGTCCATTCCAGCGCTGGGCACGTTAAATTTGTAGGCCAGAAGGCCTTTGTCGGTTCGTTAAGAAAGGAAGAAGGATGAGAAAAATTAACCATCATAGAAATAAATTTTTATTTTGAGACTAAACTATTTTAAATTTTACTTTAAATAATTTTAAAACAATTATTAAAGGTTTTCTTTTTCTTTGACTTTTTTAAGAAGCATAAGGAGTTTTTAAACATTTAAAAGCATATATTTAAAAAGAACTCATGGTATATAAAAACAAAAGTAGGTAAATGAATAAAAAGCAAAAAGAAAATACTATTACCTTAATTTCACAGTTTTTTTCATACGTTTATCACACATTTTGATGTAAAAAATGTTTATATATACCCCCCTTCCCTTTTTTGTTGTCTTTTTAAGCATAGTCCCAGACAGATATATACCGAATTTAGTTACAAATTGCTTACATCCACGACATATACAGCCAAAAGTTTTCAAAACAAATACAAAAATGCGTTTACTTTTATGTTTACTTTAGTGTTATTAATGGGCATCTTTTTAAATAGAGCAATTCAAGAAAAGTTTTCGTTTTCAATTTTCTTAAGCTTACTGTGATGGGTCCCTTGAAACCATTTTATCTGGAGAACATATATTATTTATCACTTGCAAGAAATCTTCCAGTTCGCTCTACGGTCATTTTGTGCACACTTCAGGCTAGTGAGGCGGGGACTACCGTTTAAAGTGAATTCCAAACCCCTGAACAACATCCATGCCACTGCCAAAGTTCGAAGCTGAAGCACGACATTTTTGATGTTGCTGTTTTTGTATTGGAATATATCATCCAAGCTTTGCAATTATGGGCCTGAAGTGCCGAATTGCTAGTACTCTGGCGCTCGGTGCCTCAGATTTTGGGTTCGAGTCCCGGTGGTGCCATGGACGTTTGAAGTGGTTTGGAATCCACTTTAAGCCGTAGGTCCCGGTCTCATATGACTGTAGAGCGTCACACAACCCAATCAGACTTCTTCTCACCCACATCATTCCGAAACTGTAAAGGGGGCAACTCAGCTGTAGGCACAGTGATGTGGTGTAGTTGTAATAGTAATTATTGATAAAAGACGTGCTGTCCTCTTGGTATTCAAAGTAGTTACTGTACCACCCAGAGGATCGAAATCTCTTTCTCCTACAAGTCACTGAGGGACCGAATGGCCAAATGGCTAGCGCTCTGGCGCTCGGTACCACAGGTTTCAGTTCGAGTCCTGTTCGGTAGCATGGATGTTTGTAGGGGTTCGGAATCCACATTAAACTGTATGGTCCCGGTCTGTTTAACCCAAATTGTGCACAAGATCACCGTAGAGCGACAAACCAAACCAAACCTACAAGTCACCTAATGGGAATGTTTACTGGGAAATGAATGAAAGGCCCTCTTCCATTGGAGTTCTTTCTTGAGCTGACAGAATAGCCCAAATGTGAGGCGACCCCCTTCCCCTGCAACTTTGATTGGGTGGCATGTCGCGACAGAAGTGTGTCACGGCAAGATGCAATTTCTGAAATGGATCCATCTCGAATGAGAGGTCGTCTCGTTCGCCAATCATTTTGGGAGCTCTCATCTCAGTGGCGGGATCAATGACGCCTCGTGGATCAGAGGAGAGCTTAATGGCTCCTTCAGGTCCTTCCAAGTCACTCGCCTCCCTTCATCAAAGGAGACCTCCCTCTTTATAGCATAACGCATCACGAAATAAATCTGGATTTAATTCCGGGGAATTGAGGGGGCTATGTAAAAATTGACATTCGATCTGTAATCATTCACGTATTAATGATCCATGAAAAGGTGAATCGTTCGGTGGAGTGCAGAGATTCGAATCTGTTGGCGGCATGGTTGTAGTCACTGCTTTCAGGGGGCCTGAAGGGCCAAGTGTCTGGCCTGGGTACCACAGGTTTCGGGTTCGAGTCTGGGCGATGCTATGGATGTTTGCAGTGGTTCGGAATCTACTTCAAAGCGTAGGTCCCGGTCTAATATGACAAGAGCGTAGGGCTGACAAATCTACCCCGTAAGAAAATAAAACATCTCATGTCTCAAAATCTACCAGTCGGCAGACTGCCTTGGCCCACCATTGCCACTGTTGCGCCACTGATGATGATAAAGGAAATTTTAACAACATGTTATGTATTTCATTGAGACATGAGTTATCGGCATTTTTGTTAGAGGGAATTACTTTTTCTTTCTTGTATTTTTTCTGTTGACGACTCGATTTGAGGTCACTCGGCTACACTTCAGAACTCTTTCAGTTCAATGCATGTATGTACATGTATGCAAATTAATGGGATATGTTTTATATATTTTTTTAGCTCATTTCAATTTAATATATATTCTTTTACTTCTTTTTCTATTCTTTTTGTTGTTATACAAATTCTTTCACTTTTTTTTATTCTTTTTTGTTATTTTACATATTATTTTAGTGCATTTTAGTTTTACATATTCTTTTAGTAATGAGTGTTTACGTAAAGTAAAATAAAAAAATACTTTTGTGCATTTGCGCCAAATGTTAATAGAAACTACACATGTACTATATTTAAATCTTCCTGTTTGTCAGGGTTTTATAACCTAATTTAACAACAGGTTTTAAAAGTTTCCATAAAATCCTATTTAAGAACTGCGTCTCTAAACGTGGCCGGCTACTTTAATTTTGTACGAAAACAGTTTTTACTATAGTTTGTGTTTCACAAATGTCACCACCAGGATACGAATTTCATTTCGGGATCTCTGTGGAATGTGCTATTATCTAGATGAATTTCAACTCTGTATGGATCTTGTCCAGTTCTTTCAAGAATTTGATGCCAATTATTTTAGTTTTTGTATAGAACTTTTGCTATCCGTTAGAATCCAAATGTCTTCAGCTTCAGAAGATAGTACAAAATTTAAGGCCTCTCTGATAGCAAGAAGTTCAGAACGGAAGATTGTCAGAATTTCGAAAATTGTACGTAAAATCACCCTTTTCAGCTTTGGCGAAGACTCCGCTAGCTGTCCTGCCTAAATCTGATTTACTTCCATCAGTATAAATTGCCAGGGCCTGAGATGGTATGTTGCTGATAACCTGCAGGGTCAACCGTTTCATCACCTCAGTGTGTTGACTGTGCTTAGTAATGCCTGTTGTCCATGCAACATTAAAAATAATTTGACCAAAAGAAGTGGTTGGTGTCCTACAGCGAAAAGGAATGCAGGGTTTAACATTAAAATCTAAAATGTGTCGCTTTCATTATAAACTAACTTTATATATAAAAATATATATATCTATCAAAAATTCATCAATGATAACAAAAAGTCATCCATGCAGAACCATTACACATCCAAAGCTCTAAATGATACAAAGTTTCAATCCATCAGAATGAAAGTTAAATAGTATTTTCAATGTATGGAGAGAAAAAAAGTAAATGCATGATGATTTTTTTTCCACGAGTCATTCACAATGGAGTAATAATTTCTCTCTCTTTTTTCCCTTCCAATGCGAATGTCTGAAGTAGATTTTTTTCATAAACAATAAACCTTCGTTACGAACAGTAAAAGTGGACGCTGAAAAACCATAAAACGTTTTTGCTTTTATTCAGGCCCGAACAATGAGGCGCGGCCTTGAGGCCCGAATGCAAATGGAGCTCCGTCGAGAGACGCCGGGATAAGAGATGCCTTATCCTCGCTCAGAAATGAATTGTGTATTTCACTGTAAGTAATGAACGAATTCGAATGAGTCACTCATTTCTAACTCGACGCTTTTTTCTCCCAGACCTTTATGAATTACAAAATCAGTGAGAAAAGTAAAGACGAAGGAAAATGTAACAACTAAATTACGGGGACACACCCAAATGATCTTGCTGGCCACTTTGCAAATGCATCCCAACTCGGCGGGCAGCATATAAAATCATATATCCCCCTATTAGATTGAGACCTACTGTAGACATTTTTTGTCTATAGTGGGTCTCAGTCTCGTGTATCGTTTTATTATTATTCTTACATGTCATCATAGATAATATAATAATAACGGTACTAAACGCGCTAATGTAAAGAAATATAGAACACTAAAAACGAAATATAAAAATATATAAATATAAACGAAATCATCAAAAAATATTTATTTCACTAGTGCGATATGTGTTTCTCCACTCTTTCACTTAGCTTTTGCAAATCTATCTCAATGTGGGTATTTGCACATCATAATGGGTGTTTGCTTTCGTTATGTTTGAACGTGTTGTGTGTTGGGTCAATTTCATTTTAGAAAAAAAAAACGCAGGTGTAAGTTGAACCAAAAGCAACAACTTCAACTGTAAGTCTGGTTTGCTTTGCTATCAACAATTAACTGTGCGTATTTAGGGATGGCCACTACGTCATGGAGGTCACTTAAAGTGAAGCATAGAACCTGTTATATATTAAATGTTCCAGGATGCGCGGGCATCATGGGTTCGCAGACAATAATTTAATTACTCTGCGAACTCATAATTATGAACTCAACAATAAAACAGGCAATATCTGTCCTATATTCGCAAGAATATAATTTTAAAATCAAAGTTCATTTTTTCTCGTCATTTCGACAGTTCTTTTTTTGAATATAGAGATGCCCACATAACATTTTTTAAATACGTTATATGTGCTTCCCTACGTTGGTTTTCACTACGTTCGCTATTCTGAAATGAATATATTTTGTAAAAGTGTGATCAATCTCACGGGCCGGAAAAACGTTCAAGGCGGTTGTCTACTCATGTACTAGATAATCATTGCACATGGAAATCATCCCAACAATTTTAACTCTTGTCGTTTAATTTCAAAGATATCTTTTATTATCATGATAACATTATCAATGTTATCTTGAATTATAAAATGTCTAATACATAAATTTGAAAACCTTTTTTTTTGTCTGTTCTTTA
This sequence comes from Caerostris extrusa, assembly GCA_021605095.1. NCBI lineage: Eukaryota > Metazoa > Arthropoda > Arachnida > Araneae > Araneidae > Caerostris > Caerostris extrusa. Next base: position 66,592 of record BPLR01000394.1, on the reverse strand, counting down.
TATAAATACACGAGTTTCATGCTAAAGCTTTCAAATTCGTTGCGCACGCACATAGGCTACAGTCTACGTAACCCTGCAGGCCGCTTTAAAACTTTGAGATTTCTTCTCGCCCCTCATCCCTAATTTTCATTCAGATTCTACAGGCTTCAGGTTCGAATCCTGGCGATGGCATGTATGTTTGTGAGTGGTTCGGAATCCACGTTAAACTGTAAGTCCCGGTCTGTTTAGCCCTCGTGTGTACAAGATGACCTTAGTGACAAACCAAACCAGATACGATATATGTAGCCCTAAATCCAAAGGCATTTCCAATTTTCTTCTACCGCCCGTGTAAAGGGAGACTCGGCGGCCAGTGAACAGTGTATGTAAAGGTCTCGCATCGAGTCAGATGGCCTGGTGAGATTTTTCCAGTTTTCTCTCTCATGAAACGTATAGCAATATATAAGCAAATATGGGGCAATTGCCCAAAAACTCCACCGAATGACAATGTCTTTCTCTCATCAAAACACACATACTGTCCAACAAGCTTTTATGCCGAAAATTAGCAAGCGGCCAGGTCAGGCAGATTCAAACACAGCGGTGTAACAGGGGTGAAATGTAATTTCGAATGGATCTTAATAACAATAAAATAATTTTAACTTATAGTAAATAAAATTTTAAATTTCATAATATTAAAAATTTAGATGGGATAAAAATTCCAAAATACTTTTTTTTTTTTTTGCATTTCCCCGTGTGTATCAAGCTAACATCCCTAATCTCTAATCGATTCGTCCGTTTTCGTCTTTAAACTGAATGTTTACTTTTTCATTCAATAGCTGGTAGAGAGAACAAATGGAGAGTCAGAATAACTGATATAACGCCAAAAAATATTAACAAAATTAATTTTTGTCTTTTACTGACATTCAACTATTTTTCACTCAAATTCTTTTAAAATTTTCTTATTCTTTCACTCAAGAAAAATTCTTTTACTGAACTTTTCAACTATTCTTTCTCTTCAAATTTTCAACTATTCTTTTCACTGAACTTTTCAACTATTCTTTCACTCAAATTCTTTTTTACTGAACTTTTCAACTATTCTTTCAACTCAAATTCTTTCACTCAAATTCTTTTACTGAACTTTTCAACTATTCTTTCACTCAAATTCTTTTACTGAACTTTTCAATTATTCTTTCACTCAAGAAAAATTCTTTTACTGAACTTTTCAACTATTCTTTCACTCAAATTCTTTTACTGAACTTTTCAACTATTCTTTCACTCAAATTCTTTTACTGAACTTTTCAACTATTCTTTCACTCAAATTCTTTTACTGAACTTTTCAACTATTGTTTCACTCAAGAAAAATTAATTTACTCAACTTTTCAATTAATTTTAATGCCCGATTCGTGGCTCAGTGGCCAAGCGCGCCGCTGGTGAGCTTTAGGGTTCAATTCACTTGGCAGCTTTGTTGTAAGCACTGCTTCAAAAAACGAGGAGGCCCGATGGCGTTTGGGATGTTCAGCAACCAGCCTTGGGAATCAGACTACCTAGAGGGAGTTTTCCGTGTTTTCTCAATACGATACGATACTGAAATATGGGGTAGGTTAGGTTGTATGATACGCACGATAGTAATACGTTGTTGTGTTAGATTAGGTTAGATTGAGATAGGTTAGGGTATATTGATATATTATGGTTCTACGATACTCAAATATGGGGTAGTTCCCTCTAAAAAGTCCTCCTTCTTCCACGACACGAATCAGATGTCTTCTGCAACAACAGAAGCTGTCACCCTGTTCTCTCCTTCCATGAGGGGATACGACAACAACAATAATTCTTATACTACCATTTCAGTTATTCTTTTACTCTAGAAGATTACGGTAGATATATTACTGTTATAAGATAAATAAAATAAATTGTGTAAGTTACGAGATTCCTTAATAGTGGCAAAACATTATTGACTTTCGTTAAAGACGGGCGTATAAATAAAAAAAATTACAAAAACCACCTGTGATAGTGAACGAAGCCTTTCTACCCAAATTGATAGGGATATTATACCAAATTTTCTGTATAACATGCCGTTTGTTATTGAATGCGGGTGAATGGATAATGCAGTAAGAGAGAAAGAACATGGTTGAAAATTGCCCGTCATCCCACACAAGCTGGGTGTAAGGGTGTTACGACATTCGGGACGTTTTTATGCCAATCGTCCATCACGGCCGAGCATTGTCTTCCGCGCTGACTCATCCGCCGAGGAGACGGGATTCGTCTGTCACGCTTACACTACACCAGCTTCTCGGCGGGTATCGGTTTTTAATTCTACGCCATTTCAGCTCGGTGCCTGCTGAATTTTTACACTCTCATGAATGCGTTGTAAACGTTCGATTTAGTAATTCCTTCTTCAGAAGACTCCTTTTCTGGTACCGGTAAAAAAATATAAATCTGCGTTTATAGGTGAGGAATCATTTTTTAATATACAAGTAGGAAGTTAGTTGGTAGGAAAAAAAAAATAGAAAGACGAATATAGCTCGATTAGCGATGGTATGGTTAGGTTTGTCGCTCTACGGCCATCTTGTGCACACGAGGACTAAATAGACCGGGACTTACAGTTTAAAGTAGATTCCGAACCACTCACAAATATTCACGCCACCACACCAGGATTAGAACCTGAAGCCTGTGGTACCAAAGGAAAGAGCGCTGGCCACTTGGCCACCAGGCCGCTGCAGATTGTGGGAAATTGGCAAGCAAAATCGGACGGATTTAAAGAAAGCGACATGAAAGGGGAGTTTCGATGACAGTAAAAATAATTTTCATCAGCAGCATCAGTAGCGTGACAGCCCCTTGATGGGCCAAGACTGTCTGCCAACTGGCATATTTCAAGACCGGATATGTTACCTTTTTTTACGAGGTAAAGTTAAAAGCCTCATCTACAAAGTTCTACGGTCCTATTAGACAGGGACCTACGGTTTGAAGCGGATTCGAACCACTACAAACATCCATGGCGCCGCCGGGACTCGAACCCGAAACATGTGGCATTTAGCGCTAGTCACTCAGCTATCAGTCCCCAAAATAGTGTTAATCCTTAATAATTAAAAAAATATACTCTGTGATTTCCAACCTTCTTTGTTAAGATTGTTAGGAAATTAAATGGGGCCTGGATGATCGAGTGTCACGTGCTCTGGCTCTCGGTGCCCCATTGTTCGAGTCCCAGCGGGGCCATGGATGCTTGTAGTAGTTCGAATCCACTTAAACAGTCGTTCCCGGTCTAATAGGATGGTAAGAGCGTGTTCTTGAGGTTGAGTCAGTCTTCAGCCCTCGTGGTTTCTCGCTAAGGGAAGCTAAATATTACTTTTAGCCATGGACCAGTTGGGTCTTCTGGACCTGGTGTAGGCTTTCCTGCACGAGGGGAATTAGTAACAACAACAAAAGTTAAATTTCCCTTTTACGCATTAATTATATTACTCTATTTTTTTAACTTTTACGTATCAATGATGTTGTTCTAATTAATGTTTTGTCAATAAAAAAAATATTTTTCGAATTTCTTTTTGTGCCTTAGTTTGAAGGGTTTATCTTAAAATGACCTATAGATAAGGGCAATTTAATTTTTCAATCTTAACAGAAATAGTCTTGACATACATTATATGATGTCAAGAATAATATTAAATAATTCTGTTCAGTTTAAGAAAATATTAAAATGGGATTTTTCATTATAAAGAAACAACTTTTCTCCCACTACAAGAGCATTGGATAGTTCAGCACTCATTATTGATATTTTTATAGGAATGTACCACACTTTTGCGTGTTAACATGCTTTAGAACGGTATAGGGAATATCAAACCTCCCTGAAAGATTTTTTTAGGTTAACACTTCAGCGCTTAGGTGCAGTATCGTGAAAAAAAGATCACCACCAAGATGCGAGATACTAAAATGTCACAACCTCCACCGAATCCTCGTTTTCCAAAACAGCACATATATTCAATGCCAGTTTGTTGGTATCAAGAATCTAGTGAACTAATGGAGTAAACGAAGTAATGTTTCAACATCATAGGACAGTTTAATAAATAAGGGGCCTGATGGTCAGTGGCTGACGCTCGGTACCACAGGTTTCAGGTTCGAGTCCCGGCGTGCCATGAATGTTTGTAGTGGTTCGGAATTTACTTTAAACCGTAAGTTCCCGTCATAATAGGATCGTAGAGCTTTGCAGGGGTAGTGTGACTCGCGTCGTAGCCTATCTTCAAGCTACACGTGCCCCCTGGGTAGTGCTAAAAGAGTAGCAGCTATGCAGTCCTTGCCTACGGCATAAAGAGTAACTGTGTAAGTATTGCCAGTTGCATTAGAAAAAAAAGGATAGTTTATAAAAGAGGTTTTTTTTCAATCCTTTCCAACTCAAAACTCAGTAGAATGAACTTGGTCTTAAAAGTTTGAAAAAAAAGGCTCTTATTTCCCACAAATTGTAAAAAGAGAGCCATTAAGATCGTTTGTTTCCCACAGTTAGTACCCGAAATAAATAAAACCTGAAGGAACAAGAGTGTCTAGCGCGGGCAGTTTAGTAGCGGGGCGAGTTTAAAAACCGAAGCAAGATGAAATTCCGAGACGGTTGAACGACCTTGAGACAAGGTTGTTCCGGGCCACGGACTCGCGCTGAGAACAACATATCCGGAAAAAGAAATCCACGAGAACGAGAAATCTTTTGGTTTTAACTGCGTTGAAGGTGCTTCCATTTTTCTTGAGGTAACCATCATTTTCATTAATTATCAGGAATGGATTATCGAAATCACGAGAATGATTAATGAATTATTAATTATCTAATCAAGAAATAGATAAGCATAAATTATTTATTTGCATTACATTTGTATACATTTACAACAGAGCATTAGCATTTTTATTTCTCCAATTGTTTAGGTGCCTGATGGCCGAGTGGCTAGCGCTCTAGCCGGCGGTACCACAGGTTTCGGGTTCGAGTCCCGGCGGTGCCATGGATGTTTGCGAGGGGTTCGGAATCCACTTCAAATTGTAGGTCCCGTTCTGTTTAGCCGTCGTGTGCACAAGATGACCGTAGAGCGACAAACCAAACATTATCTCTAATTGTTCATTATAATGCGGGCTTAAAATATGTATTTTTATGTAGAAAACAAAATCATTTATGGCTGTAGAATCTTATCGTACTTTAATGATTGTATATCCGAATTATATCAATAAAATTGGCGTTTAATTTTTTTAACTTCTACGGATCTCGTGCTTCACTAATGTAGGCTGCATCCGCCGACGAAAGGACGATTAGGAGGGCATTTGCCTTCCAGAATGACTTTTAGGGGTTAACTGCCTCGAAATGGCGCGTTAGATTGGAGAAAGAAAAAGAAAATTTCGATAGATGTGTAACTATGTATGAGAGAGGTTTGCATAACGTGTCGCAATCAACGTTATGTCTACTCATTTCTCAAATGAGTAACTGCAACACTCGCCACTAAAGAATTTTGACCTAAGCTACCTAAGCATTATTGCTGACCATTTTATATATATATATATGAATTGTAATTTCAGTATGAAACTTTTTACAACATTTGAAATCCAACAAAAAACAATTGGAAATTTAAGAAATACATTTCTTTTAAATGCTTTACAAATGTATTTCGAAATGAAAATGTATGTTATAACTCGTTTTTTTTAAAATTCAATTAAACATTTCGTTTCTCTTAAATACAATATTATATAATTTATTCTTCACAATTAAAACACCCCCTGGTTAAGATGCCCACGATAGATCCCTTGGAACACCCCCACTTAGTTAAGTTTGGTTTGGCTCTACTGTCAATCTTTGCACATGAGGGCTAATGAGACCGGGATCTGCAAATTCCGAATCACTACGGGCATCCATGGCATCGCCGGGATTCGAGAGCTAGCAGCTTGACCTTTCCCCCCCTCCCACAAACACAAATGGTTAAGGTCATTCGTGATCCGATTTAAAAACACTTATTATCTTCATCAAAATCACTTAAATCATTTCCATCCATTGCAGAATTAACACAAGCAGTTGCCAATTTACTCATTTGGTCTTTTATCCATTTCCTTCTATTAGCTCACACTCTCCTATATATATCTTGTTCAATTCAATGGTTAATAAAATATTTTTTATTCATCCACTCAAGTTCAAATACATTTTTTTTGGATTCGTAGTGGATGACACTGAATGTTAATACGGTCTTTTCAAATATTAATTCATTAATTAAATTTGATTTATTCATTTTAGTTTTTTTTTAGATTTAAGTTGCATCTATCTGCCAATAGATGGCGCCAGATAAACTTCAAAAAACGAATGAAAATTATTTATAAAGGACTTTCTGCAATATGGTGAAAAAAAAAAGGCATTGACTTAATTTTATATATATATATGTATTACTTGTTTATTTTACTCGAACCGACTTATGGACCAGCGGTGATGTGCTCAAATGAAGTGCAGGAAGACTGGCGTTCGAATGCTATCGAAGTATATGTTATAGGCACTGCTTTGAGAAACGAGGGGATTCGATAGTGATTGTGACAACATGTATTAAAAGCGTCTTGCATCCATAGTCAAGCTGACTGATGCGAATTTTTCCAGGCTTTCTCTCATACAACGCGCAAATTCGGGGCAGTTACTCCTAAAAGTCCACCCCAAAGGCAATTTTAGGTTAAGTGTTGGTAAATTACAGGTGATTGCAAGAATAACCTCCCTCATAAAGTCTTGTTTCCAGTTTTCTTCAGAAGATTTCTTGCATCTTGTTTCCCTCAAGGACACTCCCCAGATATCCTCTCTCTTGAAATGTCTCAAGAATGTGCAATGATTTAGGCAAACTGCTTTTTCAACTCGAATGTCGCTGAATTTTCTACAAACATATTCAATAGCGAATGCAAAAAAATCTATTTTCATGCTACCTTATGCTGTTTAGTAAGTACAGCTGTGATGTAATGTTATTCTATTCCATACGCATTAATCAAAACGAAATTTCATACATTTCACAACAGACCAACAAATCAAAACTTTAACCATTATTGTAGATTTTAATTTGATTCTGATTACATAATCCCCATCGTCATGGTGTTTACCCCTTTTAATGTTTTTTTAATGGCTGCATTTTCCTCATAAGATTTACAAAACAATTTAATTAATTTTTAAATTGGACACGTAGAACCGATTTGTCAACATTGAGAAGGTCATAAAGACAAGTTGTCTATTTTCTAAACAGTCACTGAAATGTCATCATCGCCGGCGCCAGCTACCAAACCTTAAAATCTACGACTGACGCTATTATTAAATATTTAATTTTAAAAAGAGAAAACAGTAATAAAGTGAAGTAAATTTAGTCTACAATCGGCCCTACTCTATCTTTTATAAATTATAAAATGTTATGAAAAATTCAAATCAATATTTAGCTCTCTATTAACATAAAAACACTCTTTTATATGGCTTTATAGATATTTCAGGAAATTTTTTAAAGGAAATTTCTCTCAATTATTCAAAATCGCAAAAATTTTTTTTTTCCGATTATAAACTTTTCATGTATATCAGTCATCAATTAAAATGCATGCATACTTAAACGTACAGTATAATAGATTATACTTTTATTTTTAAATTAACCTCAGTGCCGAAAGCTTTTATAAAACACATTCAATATGCATTGTTTTCGAATATCGGACACTTTGACCTGAAGTCATTCGAAGGGCAATCAGCTTTATCCAGGATTGTAACACATAGGGTCACAATCGACCCTCCAGTGACTACATCAATGCCGCCAGTGGATTCGAACCCAAGCCCTCCTTGCTGCAAATATTACCAATGGGCCACGAGTGGGACTATCTGGGTGTTTGCATCTTCCCAATCTCCTTCTCGAGGCCAAATGGAAGACTTTCCGGCCTGGAGATGTATCGTATACATTCCCGGAATAGACATTAGATGCCCGACTCGTGAGTCAGTTGCAACGTGCGCCGCTGGCGAGTATTATGGCAGAGGTTCCATCAGCTGGCGGCATTGTTGTAGACGCTGTTTCAAAAAAAGAGGAGAATCTATGACTTTTACGATGTTCAGCCTCTTGCATCGTCAGTCTGACTACCGGGTGGGAGTTTTACGGATTTTCTCCCGTGCGATACGGAAATGCGTAGTAATTCCCCCTACAAAGTCCTTCTTGAAGGCACTGCCATCCTTCTTTGGCGACGCGAAGCCAAGTCAGACTTCTACCTTCTTGCTCCATCACAACAGAAACTGCCTCTTTTTCCCTCCATCCATGAATAGACTATTCAGGGTATCCGTCCAGCAGTGGAGGACACTGAGGATTAGACACACACATAGACATGAGCTTTCGGTTGTCAGGTTACGAACTCGACTTCCCTAGTTCTGAAAACCAACATGTTATTCACTGAAATTTATCAATCACTATATTTATATCACTCTGCAATATTTTTACGGCATCGCCAACTGGTCCCTCTTTTGTGCCGAATTTAAACTTAAATTCTTTAAACTTTAATTTTTTATTTTTATTTTTTATCTTACTTTTATTTATTTTTATAATTTTTTAATTTTAGGGTACCAAATATTAAATTATTTTGAAACATTATCTTTTATCCAATACTAACATTTAAGCAGTCAATTAAAATTCGTAAATTTTATACATGCATAAGGTGGGGAAGATTACTTCGTAATCGGTACGCCAGTTGCCACTAGCCAGTTATCAATCTGGCATGTTATTTCATTTCACACATTTATCCATACGAAAGTAGATTTATTATGTAATGTCTAGACTATTTCTGCTGTCTTTATAAAGAATACTTAAAGAATGATAAACAAATATTTACCGAATTTTTCTTCGTCTTCAATGGGTTCGGGAATATTGTGATTGTAATGTCGCGAATACTTTTTTGGGATTTAAAATCGAACTGCCCTTAAATCTTCCCCTCGGGCGTAAAATAAAATTACTTATGCGCGCTAACTGGATTACTTTCGAATTACTTAAAAGACTTTTTTTCCACATTCCGTAAAGTAAATGCGATTTACAGATTAACACATGTATAAAAAGATTATTCACTTAAGATGATTTACGCAACGCTTAACAAAGCCGAGACGAATATCAGGTAACTTTTTTTTCAGCTGCAAATATTTTCAAATTTCTCTTTAATAGATCTTAGATGATGAATGTCTGCATGTGGCAAAAATGCCGTCTTCCCAGCAGAATCTTGCATTTCGTCTTTCAACTTTCTTAACAAAACGTTCTGGCGCGTTCTAGCGTTCTGGCGCTCGGTACCGTAGGGTTCGAGTCCCGTCGGTGATATGGATGTTTGTGAGTGGTTCGCAATCCACTTTAAACCATATGCACACTATAGGTAATAATTCATGTTTTCTTAATAATGCTGTATATCTTTTTCGTCTTCTTCATTGACGCAATAGCACCCATAGTGGGGCCAAGGCCGTCTGCCTGCTGGCAGATTTCGAGACAGGAGATGCTTTCTTTTTATGGGGCAGGATTGTCAGCCCTACACTCTACATTCCTATTAGACTGGGACCTACTGTTTAAAGGGGGGATTCCAAACCTCTACAAACATCTATCCCCCACTGATATTCGAAACATGTGGCACCGAGGTCTAGAGAGCTAGTCACTCTGCCATCAGGCCTCATCACTCATTCTATGACTATTGATACATTGTCACAATCGCCATCGAGTCTCCTCGCTTCTGAAAGCAGTTGTTGTTGTTACTGATCTCTCTGGTGCAGGAAAGCCTATACCAGGTCCAGAAGACCCCGTTGCAGGCGGCTGGGCCATGGCTAAGAGTAACGTGCAGCTTCACTTTAGCGGGGGAACCACGAGGCCTGAAAGACTGAGTCAGCCTCGAGACAGCACTCTACGATTCCTATTAGATCGGGACCTACCTTTTAAGTGGATTTATAACCACTACAAGCATCCATGGCACCACTGGCACTCGAAATCGAAACCTGCGGCACCTAGATCTAGAATAATACCGTATATACATACTTATATTATATTTTTCATGACGCTCTAGGGCAACTTTTTTTTCAAAATTAATAAAAAAAAAAGTATAGAAAATTCAACATTTTCATCCTTTAAAAAAAAACAGTCATCGGTTTTTTTAAAGCTTCCAATACCATTTCCTCAACTGCCCATAAAAGTTGTGGCAGTTAAGTATGAAGAAATATACGTCCCGTTAAAAAGAAACGATCCCATTTATAAACTTGTCAGAAAAGCTTTGAAAAATATTTCCTTCATCGTCAGTGGAATAACTTTTAGAGTTCCGCTATCCTTTTTTTTCACTAACCAGATTATGTAAATTATCCCACCAGACATTGCTTTTTTTGGTTAAACAGTTTTTTGCATGGAAAAAAATGAGTGAAAAAGAGTTGTTGAGCGACGCTCCATAGCACACATCCCACTTAATCACAAAATCAATAAATCTCGTATGGTGGGGAGTTATGGTTCTCGCATTACATGGCTTGACAAATGGCGCATGCCTCCATATCACGAGATAGGAAAGCATTGAATACTTGGATCGAAGCGAGAAAAACCATTTTGGATAAAAAAAATTTCCCCGCCTTTTAATTTATTTTATTTATTTTTCAATTTCTTCTATTAGCTCCCACTCTCCCAATATATATATCTTGTTCACATTTTCAATCGTTCATAAAATACTTTGTTATTCATCCACTCCAGTTCAAATACATTTTTTTAACTTGCAGTGGATGACACTGATATTAATGCAGTTTTTTTCAAATATTCATTCAGTCATTAAATTTAATTAATACATTTTAGTTTCTTTTTAGATTTAAGTTGCATGTATCTACCCATAGAGGGCATCAGATAAACTTAAAAAAAAAATGAATGAAAATTATTTATAAAGGACTTTCTGCAATAGAGTGAAAAAAAAGTAAGAATTGACTTTTAAATTACTTGTTTAAAGACATTTCATTCAATGAGCAAGTAAAAAACCGATAACAAAAATTATGGAATCTATTTGCAATTACAACTGCTTCTTTCTTTTTAACGTAATACTTGAAAATGAAAAGATATTCAAAATTTCTTGTGCTCCTTTTTTTTTAGCAAAAGGAATTTTTATTAAAAATTCGATTTCTTAAACTTATCAGGTTTGGTTTTTGGTTTGTCGCTCTTCGATCATTTTATGCACACGAGGGCTAAACAGACTGGGAGACCAAATCTCTCCCAAACATACGCCGGGGAAACCGCCAGGATACGAACCTGAAACCTGTGGTACTGAGCACCGCCCATACCAAGACTTCCATCAGGTAAAAACAAAAATGAAGTACCGAGGTCGAAGAATAATGCTTTTATAATTGTGATACCTTGTCCTTATCAACATCAGGTCGCAAAACCTATTAGGACCCAATTGAGTAAAAAATATGGATTACCAAGAGTTGACTTGAACAAAGTCTCACTGCTGTGTCCGCCCCCCTCCTCTCTGCGTAATGTAATCTCAACCCAAAAATGCCATTCACGCGCCAGAGCGTAGAGCGTAATAACGTCTCAATAGCCAATCAGTGTTGGAGCCGGAAAAGATGCGCCTTAATCTCCAATTATGTATGTTAGGTCTGCCTGCGGGCACTGGCGTGGAGTAAAGGCTAGAGGCTGGTTGTAAAGGTATGTGCTTTCGAATGTAGAGCTTTTATGAGTTATTAAAGAGAACTTTGCAGTATGAGTTGTAGAGAGGTTCGTACTGTAGGGTCCTCCCAAAAAAGAGGAATGCCATCTCATAAGCCTCTAGCAGACGATTATATTGCTGCTGGCTGAACTTTCAGACGAGCGATGCTTAGATGTTTATTAGGGATGCATTCCTCCCCAGGGCTTGCAGCATTCACATCATTGCAAACGCCTCATATTAATTCTTCTATACTGAATAGTTGTGAGTGATACAGTATGCTCCAAAATAATTTATGTTGCCTCCTTATTTTCATTGCGTTGCTTCATTTTCACACATCAAGGAACAGAGCTTAATGGCGGCATTTAGTAAGTACTTTCCCTCTAGTGCTAGAGCACCATGGCGCCTAGTCAAACTATTCTATGACGAAAGGTATAAATACTACTCAATAATCTCTGATACACATGATCCTGTTTCACTAGCACTTTTCAATCATCTTCGTTATGAAAAGTCAGTCGCTTCTGGCAGAAACTAATTTATACGACGGCGCAAAATAATCTCTCGTCAGCGAAAATGTTAGAAGCTTCATATTTCATTAAATCTTTTCGGGGATCCGTTTTTCCCTTCTTAATTATTAAATTTTTTATGTCGTCTCTTTCATCCCTGTTGTATCACTTTTATTCAGATGAACCAGGGGAACGAAGAGGGTGATATTTGCACTTTTCCTTTTTTAATGCGTGTAGCATAACACACAAAACATGGCTTTTATTTTTAAAAGAAACTATTACCATCAAAAACCCTTTTTTTTTTTTTTTTTATCTCTTGATAAAGTTTCTTTTCAGAATAAACTATTTTGATAATTTTCAACAATTAAATTAAATTTTGACGTCTAACCGCTCTAGTCTTATAAGATTGAAAATGCTAACATTTTTAAAAGGTAAAAGTAAGGTTTAAATTATTTTTAATGTTTTGATACCAAACTATTAAAAACAGACGTAGTTATCCCATTCCACGGCACACTGGTGACATTTTAGTGCATTAAAGAGTAAAATCAATGAACAAAACATTTCAACGAAAGAGAATGTGTAGTTTAAGCCGAAATTTAAAATGTTAAATGTAACCAATGCCATTATACGAACTTAAAACTATACGCTAAATTCGACAATTTCTCAACAATTCACTGAAGTTGAGATTTCGATATTTTTTCTTGGCAGTAATAAGAAAGATACTAAAATATTATATTAGTTTACTAATAAGATGCGGCACTAGTTTCTAAACATTTACCCTATTCCTCCTCTTCATTTATTTTCTTTAGTAAACCACATCGTCATGACATGATGTCACCAGTGATGGTCACCATGAGTCAATCCCGTCATAATGGTTTTTCTTTGGTTTATTAATTATTAATATTATGTTCGTATTGTACTTTAAAAGTTCCATTAAAAATGCAAATTAGAAATTAGGAATGCATGTGAAGAAAAGGATCTTTTTTCTAAGTTGTTTAGAACACATTAACTTCCATCTTGTTCTTTTACGCTTTCGGAGAGGGGTTACGCTAATGCCTGAAATATAGTGTTTACCCATGACCCATGACGCATATTAATTGAAAAGGGATACTTCAGCTACATAAAGGCCTTATCACGTGGATTCCCTTTCGCGACGCAATGTGTTAAACAAAAAACGCGTTTATGATGAAAAAGAAAATATTTTTAGTATTTCGTAATTTTTTTCTGGCATCTCTCAAAAGCATGACTTGTTTTTGGTGTTTGAAAATTGTACAGGAATGAATAAAACACGCTTCGCAGGTGGTTTCGTAAAACGCTGTTTACCGAACGTAGCCTTAATTGAAACCGAGTTGGTAAACAATTTCAATTCAGTGAACAATTTTCGAACCAAAAATTATATGACGCAATGGGGAATTGAAATCGTTGCTGTCATTCGACTTTCCAATTCATAAATGTTATGAATTAAGGATGGGTAAACACTGTTTTTCAAGTTCAAAGGCGTCCCCTAATGTAGAAAAAAAATCAAGGCCCCATGCACTGCCTGCGATTACACCCAAACCTGCTCTTACGCGGTATGTGACAATTCTCATTTCAAACAAATTTCATTCCATTCAATGAATATTATGAAAAAAATTAATTAATTAATTTTAAAAAGCAAACAAGTGGTTATCAAAACAACATGCAAATTAAAAAGAATTCAACAAATGCGCAACCGACATTATATCATCACATTTCTACGAATTTTAGAGATTGTATAATGGCGGTAAACCTGTTCTCCACAAAAAATCAGTGTACTCGACTATGATGAATTGCTTTAAATGCACATTTTGGTATCTATATAAGCAAATAAAGCATTTAAAAGTGTTCCGGTGCGTCAGTTCAATTTTTTCTTGTTTGGAAAAACAATTTTCAGCTACACCGTAACGTTTTTGATTTACGTATTTCTATGCAAGGTCAGATCATTGCATAAACAAATGTAGGACCAAGTTTTTAGAAGGTCTCGGTCAAACTGTCTATATTGAAAAGATTGTTTACTTTCCTGTTGGACAACTGTACATAACAAACAAAAATATATTGCATTTCTAAAATTGCGAATTCTTCTATTTGCTTCTTTTTGCGAATTCTGAAATCTAAAGAAAATGTGTTTTTTTTTTTTTTTTTAATGAAAGTAATTCTTCCGATAATTTAGAAATTCTTTTACTATAGGAATAGTAATATTAATTACGCGTGTCCTATGAATTAAAAAATATATATTATTTTTATATGGTTATTGTGAATACCTAAAATCTAAAGGAAATGTGTTATTATGTTTTTCTTTATTGAAAGTAATAAAGCAAACAGTTGTTGAATCATTTAGAATTTTTTTAAAATATGTAAAAATGTTATATTATTTAAAAATTAATCAAAAAGGTTAAAGTAAACAATTTATATTTTAAGAAAATAGTGTTATTGTATAACAATATATGTGAGACATTTAATAAAATAAATTTCAATTTTTTAAAATTTATAAATAAACATTTCTTATCATCATCATCATCGGTGTAACAGCCCCATGGTGCCCAAGACCGTCTGCCTATTGGCAGATTTCGAAACAGGACATGCGTTCCTTTTTTACGAGATAGAGTTGTCAGCCCTACGCTTGACAGTCATATTAGAGCAAGCTATTGTTTAAAGTGGATTTCGAACCACTACGAGCAGCCATTGCACTTCCAATTTGGGCCTCTCCAGCTTTTACTTCCATGGAAAATAAAGTTCTCCAAATGATTTCCAATTGACATTGGCACTTCAGAAATGTGGATAGCTTTTTAGGTCTCCTTGATAATAATTAGACATTTATAATATTTCTTAAAAAAAATTATAATTCTATACTTAATACAGAAAAGGCTGCCTTAACATCTTTTCCCCCTTTACGATATTTTCCTGTTAGAAAACGGCTTCGTTTTGTGTTTAAATATTACAAATTATCATCAGCCCTACCCATGAAAGATTCATCCATTAAGTTTTTTTTTGCTTCAATTAAATTGCTCTTTTCTTTATTGACCCCTTTTTTACGGTATCTTTATCGTCTGCTGGCTTTTTTTTTTTTTTTTTTGCTTGTGATAGTTGTTTTGAAATTTTTAAATCTTGTCTCAACTTTTTCTTTTTTTCCGCTATATTATTTTTATTTTTAATGCTGGTTTTTACTATTTAATGAGCACAGACCGGTACCTCAAAAATGGACAAAAACTGTTCATTAATTTCTAATTTATCAAGCGCGGACATATTTTATTATCTACTAGCGGTACCAAAACCGCGGTTTGATGGTCAATTGGCTAGCGCTCTCGTCTTTCGTACCATTGGCTTCAGGCTCGAATCCTGCGGGTGGCATGGATGTTTGTTGCGGTTCGGAATCCACGTTAAAATGGTTATGTTCCGGTCTAATTAGACTAAAGTGTTAAAAAAATTAATCGTAGAGAGACTAACCGAACTTCTTTGTTTGTTGAGGCTTGATGGCCGAGCGACAGGCGCTCGGTGTCACAGGTTTCGGGTTTGAGTTCCGGTGGTGCCATGAATGTTTGTAGGGGTTCGAAGTTCACTTTAAACCGTATGTCCCGGTGTAACAGGACTGTTGGGCGTAGGACAGAACAATCCTACTCCGTAAAAAGAAAACATCTCCTGTCTCGAAATCTGGCAGCAAGTAGACGGCCTTGGCCCACCATGGGCTGTTGCGCCAATGATGATGTATGAAAACCCGACGTATTAATTGTAAAAGTAAGTATTTTTAAAGTGTAAAAATAGAGTCATTTTTAAGGATGGGCTCCCGACAGAAACAGGCGCTTTTTCGAAAAGTTCAATTTGTT
This sequence comes from Caerostris extrusa, assembly GCA_021605095.1. Lineage (NCBI taxonomy): Eukaryota > Metazoa > Arthropoda > Arachnida > Araneae > Araneidae > Caerostris > Caerostris extrusa. The sequence goes on along the minus strand of BPLR01000394.1, from coordinate 50,646 downwards.
CTAAGAAAGTAATTTGCGTGAGGCATGAATAAAACAAAATTTTATTCAATATATTTTTTCATTTCATTCAAAATTTCTTTTCTATACTTTGGTAGGAGAGATTAGTAATGACCTAATATATAAACTTTCTAATGTATTCAATGCTATAAAAATACGTATGTGTGTAATTTTGAGATAAAAATATTTATTGAAGGATTGGTAAAAAAAATGTTGTACGGAGAAAATAACCCGAAAATTGCCTTTTAATTTCAGGGGGTTCTCAGTGCTGGAATTTTTTCCAAACCGGCATCGTTCGAAAGATATTGGTATTTTTAAGATGGTAAAGATAAATCATATTCCCTACTTTTGATAAAATTACATGCCTACTAGATTTTAAAGACGGGAAATTGTACGTTTCGCGAAGTATCGCTGAAAAATATCACGCGCAAAATTCTTTTTTATTTTTTTTCATTTTCAGTTTAAATATTTTTTTCTCCAAAATAGTATGGTTCTACAACTGTATATTCGGACTTTAAAGAGGTAAAAAAAAATGAACGTTCCAGAAGGAGAGTTTTAAAATGCATAGTTTTTATCATAAAAAAAAATCACTCAAAGGAAAATTCCGTGAAATAATTTTTGGCAGGAGCTAAGATAAAAATATTTTATTTCAAATTCACATTGTTAGAAATTTGAATGTTTGTACCTTAAATTGGTTAAAAAATTATTGATAAGGACAAGGTATCACACTTATAAAGTCGTTATTTTTCGACTTCGGTACTTCATTTTTGTTTTGCCTGATGAAGTCTTCAGTGTATGGGCTGGTTGGAAATCAAATTTCGGTTTTATGAATCATTACTTTTAGATTTTAAATAATATTTCGAATAGCCGAGAAAATCTAAGGAGAAATCATCGGGAAATTTACGATATAAAGTGATATATATATATATATATATACCGTCATCATCAGTATGGTGGGCCAAAGCCACCTGCCTGCTGGCAGATTTCAAGACAATGCTTTTCTTTTTACGGCGTAGGGTTGTCAGCCCTACGCTCTACAGCCGTATTAGACCGAGTCCTACGATTGACAGCGGATTCCGAACTACTACATACATCCATGGCAGCGCGGGACTCGAACCCAAAACCTGTGGCGAACCAAAACCGAGCGCCATAGCATATATATATGTCTGAATATGTTTCTGATTCCGTTCCTGCTTGAATGGATAGTCGACCTTTTTATGGGGTAAGATTGCCAACCCTGACTCTCTGTACAGCCCTATTAGGACCGGGCCCTACGGTTTAAAGTGGATGACTACAAACACCCATGCACAGCCGAGACTCGAACTCGAGACCTGTGGCACCGAGCGCCAAACACTCGTCCACAAGGTCTCTCTCTATACACTAATGTAATAGAATTAAAAACAAAGGCTTTCGCTTGTCATATCAATTGACATCAATCCATTTTCTCAAAACTGAATCTGGATAAACTTTTACAAGAGTAAAAAAATATTTGTAATACTTTTTTAAAAATATTTTTTTAATATTTTATATTTAAAATATTAATAATATGCCCTGTGTGTGTGTTGTATATTTTATTTATTTAAAAGCAAACTATATTGAGAACATATTATTAAATTATCTTTAAACATAAAATTGAAAAGTGTACAGATGGCATTATTCAAAGGGGAAGTCGTCAGGCCCCAGCAAATGGTAATCATATAAAACACAAAAGCATTTGCTTTTTTTTTTTTTTTTACTCTCAACTCATTTCTCTATGAGTGTACAAATCCCGTTTTTATTCGAATCACTCATTCCCCCTCCCCGCGTTCGAATCCACCCGCAGACAGAAAGAGATCCATAACTCTCTCCCTTAACTAGTACTTTTTAAGCACCTTTGGCAGCGAGTCAAAAAGCGGAGGGATCGGCCGCAGTGGGTCACTCGGCCACTGCGCCACCGGGCAAGGCCACGCCCCTGCACCAACGCCCCTGCGACAGGAAAACTTCCCCCTTCTTAACTCTTTTTCGGAAAAGGGCGGCCCCCATGCCAAAAATCGGTCTGATTTGCATGGCACTGTGTTGTCAGGGCAAACATATTTAAAGCCCACTGCTGCGTTTTAATCAGATTGAAATGGAGCTGTCCAAATCAAACCGTGTCCTGGCCGTGTGGCCTCATTATAAATGTATCGTCCCGTATCGGAATGCATTTAAAATCGGGGAAAAAAAACTGATTTGGATTTTGTTATCTCAATTTTTGGCATGGGTTGCATTCTCTCCACAGAGAGATGATGGCATACATTATGTATCACTTTTTATCACTTCAAAAAAGGAAAAGTTTTTTACAGGATTCCTTCTAGAGCTGTATTCTTTAAAATATCTGCTAAGCTATACGAATCCATATTTGTATGCAATTTATTGGCACGACAGCCCACCAAACCAGACAGGAAAGAAATAATACTAGATATAACAGATGTTAATCATTTCTTTAAAAATGTAGCATACAATGTAGAAGATATGTAATATACAATGTAGAAGAATGAAACACATCTATATTCATACATTATCACGTAAAAAACTAGTCTGGTATTTGATATTTTTCTCATTCTTTATTTAAAGATGCCCTAAAACACGGAAGGAAAGATATCGTTTCACAATACGAAAATAGTTCCGTTTACACCGATGTTTAGTAATTGTTTTATTTGGTTACATCAGTGGTCCTCCTTTCCACATATACATACCACGGACACCCCCATCAACAAGATAGGAAGGAAAATATAGTCTTCAAGCAGGACTTTTAGGGAGTAATTGTCCCACATTGTCGAATACTTTGAAAACATCATGTGTCCTATAGAGCATGTTGAATGGTGAATGGGTGTTTCTTCTCCGGGACTTTTCTGCTGTATTCAGTGCAGAAATGTGTTATTCTAAAAAAAATTATTCCTTTCAGTTTTGAATCACTTTGCATGCAGTGATGTTTAAATGTAAACTAAAATTTAAGTAAAGTCTAAGAATAAAACTTTGGGGGGTTTGTCTTAAGATCTTGAAATAATCAAAATTGCATGGGGAAATTCGCATCAAATGTGACACCAAAAAAATTTAACAATTAATGATTTTACACATCTTAAGAAATCTATGATAAAAGTTAAAATAGAATAGGTTGAATCCAGCTGGTAATTACATCTTGCTTTGGTGCTATTAAGAGATTATACATTGTAGGTATTAGTGGGTTAGAGTACTAGTAGGTTAGGTATTAGTATATTAGTTTAATTATTTAGGTTATAGATTTGATCTTTCCAAAACAATTGTTAGGGATAATCTTAAGTTGATTTCTCAATTAATCTTAAGTCTTGATATTAAGTTTATAAGCTTAATCCCAAGTGACGGACAGTTATTTCTCTAGAAAAACTCCATCAATCAACATAACCATTGAAGAAGCAACATTATTCGATCTCAAACAATTCTGTTGTCATTGGCTTTTCAAACAAATCAGCAGATTTAAATGCTCATAAGACGATAAAAATAAATTTAATTACATAGTTTAATTGACAGCAAGTCGAGTCGAAAGTTCTGCTGTGTCTAAGCTGGTAGGGACATGTTAAATCTTTTGGACGGAAATTATCTCCTTCGGATTTTAGTCGGATGGATGGATGGAAAACGGTGGTGGGACTTACATCAACAAGAGGTGTGTGGATAAAATCGCTACAGCTTTAATAAGGTAAAAACTTAGCGAGTTCATAAGCCAACGCGAAAATGAATAAATTTTCCTGCACTGGAATGAAAATTATATTTTTACAATAGATTCAGGTAATGGAGCGCCAATTTGGGACAAGCATACTCGTCACGTGACTTTTACGACTGCCCACTTGAGTTACAGATGAAAAAAGGAACATATATTGATCTATGGAATACGCTGCCTTCCTTTAGAATTGGCTTTAGTCATGTATTTCAGGATTTTGTAGCTTAAAAAATGTGATGGTAGCTTGGCGATTTTTTTGGCAACAATTGTAACTGTTTGGCCTTTACGTTGCTATGGCAAAGGCAGAAAAATTTCTATCAGCATACAATGGTTTTCAAAAAAGAGGTTATTTTTTTCAAATGTTAATCAATGTAAATTTAATTTTTATAAATATTTAGCATTTATATTTTATTCATACATTTTCTTTCGTGATATTTTCCCTCTGTAATGATTAAAAAATAAACTATTCATTAATAGGAACTTTTGTTTTATTTTATTTCACATAAAATGATCAGAGTTGTAAGCAAAATAGCGTATCTATTTATGAATAGTGAGCACATAGTTCAATAAATATATTACTGGAGAAGAAGCATTCTAAATAAATGTGCACAAAGAAGAAAGCCAAGAGGAGATGCGGCGGCAACTCTAACACTATAGAAACGAGATGAGACCGGAATCTACCGTTTAACGGAGATTACGAACCACTCCCTCACAGCATCCATGCCAACCCCGTGATTGGAATCTCAAAACCTGAGGTACCAAAAGCTAGAGAGGGCCTGAATGGCCGGGTGTCTAGCGCTCTGGCGCTCGGTGCCACAGGTTTCGGGTTCGAGTCCCGGCGGTGCCATGGATGTTTGTAGTGTTCGGAATCCACTTTAAGCCGTAGGTCCCCGACTCATTTGACTGTAAAGAGCATCACGGAGTCAAGTCAAACTTCTACCTATGGGTGCTCCATCAAAAAAGAAGCTGCCACTTTCCCTCCATCCATGAGTAGATTATTAATGGGTTGTCCGTCTCGCACTGCAGGACGTTGGGGATTAGTCACAAACAAACAAAGACAGAGAGCCAGTCAATTGGCCATCATGCCGCCGAAAGGAGCGAAATATGTTTGCCTCGATTTCCTGTTTCTTTGGAATAAGGGAACGGGTTCTATTTTATGACTACACTACGGTTTTTACACAGCGATCTTAAACTTTCCATCTCGTTAAAACTTCTGGCCTACTTCTTCCATTTCACGGTCCGTTATAAAATCCATGCATCCCGAAATCCGGCTCCGCTACCTGAACCAAATCGATGCACACGAGGGAGATCGATATTTTTCCTATCAGTGACGATAATTAACCGCCCCAGTGTTCTATTTTGAAACATTGGACGGCGCTCACGTAGCGACGCTCGGCAGATTACGTTTTCATTAGAGGCCGCTTCTGGTAATTGTGTCGGGGCCGCTTAATGGGATTCTCTCGTGGCAGAAAAGAGATTCCCGAGGACAATCCAATCTGACGATGCTGTCGCCATTTTGGGGCAGCGTCTGAAGCCGCTGGAAGAATGACAATCAGTGGATCGTGACTCTTTCTGCTTCCATGAAGGCGTCCTCCGATTAAGACGAAACGCGTCTTTTTACTCGTGAGCACCGGCATGCGAGAAAATACTTTTAAGACCAGTGTCTTTTATTGATTGGTTTGTCGCTCTGCGGTCATCTTGTGTACACGAAGACTCAACAGACCGGGACCTACAGTTTAAAATGGATTCCGAACCCCTCACAAACATCCATGCCACCGCCAGGATTCAAATCTGGAGCCTGGGGTACTCCAATACTGATTACTGATAATACTCCAATGCTGAGTACTGATGGACAATTGGCTCTCTGCAGCCAGAGGGCTAATTGGCCATCAGACCACTGTCTTTTATTGTAATTTCTCGGAAATGATGGATGGATCTCATTGGAGGCTTCTTAAATACAGAATTTTAACATGAAAAATACTTAAGGCATTTCGAGGAAAAGTAAGGTATTTCGTTTTTCTTTCGGGATGTTTGAGTTATAATGTTCTTCCTACTGTTACTAGAACACCATACCGCATCACTGTGTCTAGAGGTGAGTGGCCCCTTTACAGTTTGGGAATGATGTGGATGAGAAGTCTGATTGGGCTCAGTGACGCTCTACGGTCATACGAGAGACCGGGATCTATGGCTTAAAGTGGATTCCGAACCGCTGTAACCCTCCGTGGCATCGGCGGGCTCTGGCACCGAGCGCCAGAGAGCTAGACACTCGGCCATTAAGGCTCCATAATGTTCTTCCACAAGCGCATATGACACAATTGGATTCCCAGCGGACTAAGACCGGGATTCAATCTCTCGAATTGTTCGCACGAGTACTGAAACAGGTGCCAAATCAGGATATACATAAAATTACCCACTACAGCGTTCACAATACAGATGTTGAACATTTTCATAGGAAAACAAAAATACGTTCATTTTATAGACATCTTAGTCTTATATATCGTAACATCAAGCTTACAAGCACCTAGGAAGCGCAGAATACACATAGATGCTTCGGAATTACATAAAGATGTATGATAGTAATGAATTGCTTTCCACACAATAAAATAGTAATATAATAGAGCGCCAATCCCTATTATAAAGAAATAGAAAGTTGGGGTAAGCATGCCCCTCCCCTATTCGTACTAAAGTTAACCTCCTTGGCTCCTTTTTTTCAATTCCTTCTATTCGCTCACACTCTCCCTATATATATCTTGTTCAAATTGTCAATCGTTCATAAAATACTTTTCATTCATCCACTCCGAGTTCAAATGCATTTTTTTGAACTTGTAGTGGATGACACTTGATGTTAATACAGATTTGTCAAATATCCATTCAGTAATTAAATTTAAATAATTAATTTTAGTTTTTTTTCTAGATTTAAGTTGCATGTATCTACCAATAGATGGCTCCAGATAAACTTAAAAATTAAATGAAAATTATTTATAAAGGACTTTTCTGCATTATAGTGAAAAAAAAAAAGGAATAGGAATTGACTTTAAAAATTTTTTTTATATTACTTGTTTATTTTAAAAAACGTAAACATGCTACGAAGCAATTTTGGAACTTCTTGTTGAGACATACATTTATTGAACTTTTTGCATAAGATAAAAAGATGCGAGAAATGTTATTTTGTTGATAACTCTGATCGTTTTTGTAATAAATACAATAAAACATTACAAAAAAGTATAATAATTGAGAATTTTATTTCTTAATCATTTTGGATGGAAAATGTATTGATTGAATACAAATGTTAAACAGTCAGATAAAGAAAATTTAAATTTATTTTCAATCCTTGATTTTGAAAATCGTTGTAGAATAGTAGACCCTTTTCTCGCTTCTTCCCAACAATGAACATTGTTGTCAAAAGTCGCCAAACTATCTTCGCATATGTTAAACAAATTAACCCGATAAATGCTGTTATATTACTGCTGTATGTTCTACACATACCTTTAGATATCGTTACATAGGAACATAACTCCCGTGTGATCACTAAGAATTTACAATTGTAAAATTTCGAAACTACACTTAGTCACAAAAGTAAGTATGCAACTCATAGCTTAAGTGAAAAAGCTCTAGTTCTCAAATAAATATAAGAAAAATATTATTTTGGTGAGTGTTGTTTATAGCTTCTGATTCAAGTCATAAAGTAATGAAAATAAAAAAACCAAATCATTATATTTTAAAAAAACTTTAAGAGTAATTTTGTTAACTACCAGTTGAAATTTAAATCACAAAAGTATATATGCACTCTGAATTTTTGACTTTTAAATAGGCTGAATAAAACTTCTCGAGTGATTTTTCGTATTTCAGTGATAAGTTTAGAAGTTCTGCTACAAAGCTTGTAAGTTTGAGCTTTAAGTACATCAGCAATTCCCCAATGGCTCCACGTGGAAAGAATTATCAAAAGATCTAAAGGATGCAATAATAAAGCTCTATAAGGAAAGCAAGTCCCAAAGACAAATCGCTAAAATCATAGGCAAAAGTCCTGCAAAAGTACAAAAATCATAGTAAAGTTCCAGGTTGAGGGAAATATACGATTAGCGCACCGAAATTGACAACAGATGTGAAAACAATTTTACGAAGTCATGCAATCCTGAAACAATTCGCCGTGTGTTACGGAAGGCAAGATACCATGGTCGAAATATGCGAAGAAAACCATTTGTTAGCAAAGTGAATCGCAAAAAGAGAATAGATTTTTGCAAAAGAAAATGTAAAGCAGGACACAAATTTTTGGAATTCCGTGATTTTTTTGGATGAAAGTAAATTCAACATCCACGTGTCAGATTGACACCAAAAAGTTTGGAGGAAAGCAAATGCAGCTCTAGAATCAAAGAATATGAGAGGAACTGTAAAACACGGTGGTGGTTCGATTATGGTTTGGGGTTGCATGGCAGCAACTGGAGTAGGAAATTTAGTTATAATCAACGGAATAATAAATCAATGATCAATTGATTCATGAATTCAATTCATGAATCAATAATCCTATTTGAATATTTTAAAGAATAATCTAAGCCAAAGTGCTTCCTAAATTGGGACTCGATGGATCCTTCACTTTCCAACAAGATAATGATCCCAAACATACTGCTCGGGTTGTTCGGGAATGGCTGCTAAACAGATAAAACAGATAAAAAACAGCGTGCGAAAACAGATAAAAACCCCACCGCAGTCACCTGATCTTAATCCCATTGAACACTTGTGGGATTATCTCGATCGCCAAATTAGAAAGCAAGAGATCAAAACTAAGAATGATCTAAAAAAAGCCCTTTTGGAGTTTGGAGGAGTGGCAGAAAATACAATCTTCTGTCACTCACAATTTAGTAAAATCAGTGCCATCTTAGATTGAGAGCTGTTATAAAAAGGCCAAAGGCTATCCAACAAATTACTAATTTTTTTTTAAAATTGTAACATTTGCAATATTAATGTCTTTGTTTTTGTTTGCATACTTACTTTTATGATGTAAATTACATCCTATTTTAAGTTAAGCTCATCTTGCTAATTAAATATTTGTATTTTTTAATTACTTTTTATTTTGTTATTAAGCTCGATTTTGTTGTAATCGAAATAAATCATTAATTTGAAAACTCTAATTTTGTAGGTCTGTTTTTTTTTTCATAGGACATCATCACATACACTCTGCATACTTACTTTTGTGACTAAGTGTATATCTACCTATTTAGTATTTGAAAAAGCCGGTTTGAACAGTTTAATTAGCTCGCTAGTATGTAGCGCAATGTCAAGTTGTTAGCATGGCAGTATATCATTCGTCCTAAATTATGATGCACATAGTATTGATAAATAATAAAACAAAAAATACACAAAAAGGAAAAGTTGCAAACGTCTTGTTCCTACATTCTGTTAATTGAACACATTAAACATCGAAATGTTATTGGGTTTTTTCCCCTTAATCCATTACCTTAAGTCATATCGACTTTATGTAAAAATAACTCTATAAATCCTAGTTTTATTTATTCTTTGAGTGACTTATCTGTATTACGGTTGATGTTATCTTCCAGATTTACATCACGGTAGTGATAATAGAGCCTGATGGCCGAGTGCTTAGCACTCTGGTGTTCGATGCCACAGGCTTCGGGTTCGAGCATGGCGGCACCAAACCTTGTAATGGTTTGGAATCCACCTCAAACCTTAAGTCCTAGTCTAATAGACTGTTGGGCTTAGGGATGACAACCCTACCCAGTAAAATGGAAAACATCTCCTGTTTCGGAATCTGTCAATAGGCGGACTGCCTCAGGCCACCATAGACTAGAGTGCAAGGTTTTAATGTTACTTGGTTAATCGTTCTACGGTCATCTTGTGTACACGAGGACTAAACACACCTGAGCCTACAGTTTAAAAGTAGATTCCAAACCACTGACAAACATCCATGCCACCGCCAGAATTCGAACCTGAAGCCTGTGATACCAAAGGCCAGAGAGCTAGCCACTTGGCCACCAGGCCGCAATAGTGCCAGGATTCAGTAATATTCCTGATTTCATTCAATTGAAGTTCAAGAAACAAAAATCTAATTTCAAAGACTACACTAAACATTTTTGTCATGCTAAATATATGCATAATAATCAAATCGGATGCTTTTTTTTTTTTATAATTTTTTAATTAAATCAACATTACACACATTAAGTTCTTTAATTAAATTAATTTTTCGCGACATTATATGGTAAATATATGAACCAGTCTGAACCGCTCTTAAACCAGTTTGTATATTCCTGATTTAAGCAATGCAAACTCAGATTGTTTCTTGTAGAAAACCTTCTCCAAAAATAAAGCTTTCTTTTATGATCCATAGACTTTTATTCCATAAATATGCTTTTAAGCTGGAAATCGGTAATTGTATAAAAGCTCTTCTGTCGTGATTTATAGAGAGTTGGTGCTTTTAATTTGAATACAGACAATCGAAGCAGGGCCTTTAATCTTTTTAAAGAACAGGTTCTTTTATAGCTCGGCTCGCTTCTTGTATATTTAAAGAATGATCTTGTAAAAACAGTTACTTTTTACGATTTTGAGTCATAAACAGCTGCGAAAGACTTTTTTTCTGTTATCTATTATTCCTTGTTTGACTTTCATTTTACTTAAAGCTGGATTGTTATAAGACAAAATATACTAGATAAATAATTCATCATACGGCTGTAATCATTTGCAATTTTATTAAGATTTCCTAGTTCGTTTTAAAACTAATTGAGGTATACGGAGCATAAATAAATGAAATTTGATAACAAAAAATACAATCTTAGTGTTTAATTTCATAACTAAAGCATTCATGTCTTCTTAAAATATCCATGTATTCGTTCAAATACCAATAAAAAAATTTTATTGAACACGTAATTCTATTTTTTGGAAATAGTTTTTATAATCGTAAATAGATTTCATTTCTTTATGTAACAAATTTACGATGCCCGACTCGGTAACGCGCGGCGCTGGTGAGTATCACGACTGTGGTTATATCCGCTGGCGGCTTTGTTGTAGATATTGTTTCAAAAACGAGGAGACACGATGGCGTTTGAGATGTTCAGCCTCTTGCCTCGTGAGTCGAACTAGCTGGCGGGAATTTTCTCCCATGAGATGAAGCTGTAGGACCCGGTCTCATGACTGCAAGAGTGTCACGGAACCCAGTCAGACTTCTCTCACCCACATCGTTTCCAAACTATAAAGGGCCAACTCAGCTCTAGGCACAGTGATGTGGTGTGGTGCAGCAGTAGAATCCACGTTAAACTAAAGGTCACGGTCTAAATAACCTAAAGTGTGTATAAAATGACCGTAGAGTGACAAACCAAAGCTCAAATGCGGGGTGTTTCCCCCTAAAAGACCTCCTGGAGAGCACTGTCAGACGGAGCCAAGTCAGACTTTCATTTAGGGGCGCTCGATCCCAACAGAAGCTAACCGCTTTCGCTCCATCCATGAGTAAACTACTTATGGGTACCGACGCGCGCTGCCGGACACTGAGTTCACAACAAATTTGCAATAATTGTATGTTATTGGACTAGAAACACAAAAGTTTTGGAATTATTTCCCACAAAATAAAAATATTGAGGAATCATGTAAATTATATTTAATTTAAACAACGTTTTGAACCATTATTTTCATCAATATATTAAACAAACAGTTATTTCGAAAAAGATACTGAATGGATGGAAAACAATGAATAAAACTGACAAACTTAAAAACACATACCAAACAGTCTTGTTTCAAAGAAATACAAGGTTTTCATGAAGTCTCTTTACAATTGCAAAAATTTATGGCAAAGGCAAATGGTAGAACAGATAAGTGAAAATTATTACAAAATGACCCGTGCGATAATGTGAGTGGAACATCACTGCATATGCAGTATTAGTTGCATTGCGACAAAATAATAAACAATTTTAATCGCTTATGGTTAAAATGGTTTGAATTTTGAAGTTTTTCAAGAAGATTCAAGTTAGAAAATCAATATTTATCTCATCGATACACATGTTCCATGTTAATGTCCATGTCCATGTCCGTTAGTGTATGTTGTTGAAATGGAGGGAGCAACCCCTCATTTTTGTTAAAACGAAAACGAATTTACTTTGAAATTTAAATCATTTGGTTGTTATGCACAACACACAGTGCAGGAGTAAGCAAAAAAAATCTTGAAAAAGAATTTTTTTAATAAGTGAGAATAATAGTTATCAGAATTTTTATTTAACTAAAAATATTATTATTAATTTAATTCAATGTCTGTATGAATTTAACTGAGGGCCCTTAATTATTTAAATGGATTTTAATCGATTCCTTTACAAAATCGTATTCTCTTAAAATTTTACAAAAAAAAAAAAAAAAAATTACTCTTTAAATTCAAGAGCAGCCCGTTTTCATAAACAGACACCTTTTTTTTTAATTTTATCGAATCTCGCGGGCCGAGTGTCCAGCGCTCTGGAGCTCGGTGCCACATTTTCGGGTTCGAGTCCTGGCGGTGCCATGTATCCACTTTAAGCCGTAGGTACCTGTCTCCTATGACTGTAAGAGCGACACTGAGCAGAAGTCAGACTTCTACCTACGGGTGCTCCATCAGGACAGAAGCTGCACCCCTCCTTCCATGAGGGATACGACAGCAACAACATCGAATCTCGTTCTCGGTTCTATAGAATTTGCTATATTTTAGAATTTTGTATTTAATTTTTATAAAAGCAAAAAACCTAGCTAAAATGAATCCAAATAATAAATTAACAGTCAATAAAAACAAGAACATTGTTTTTTGTGTAATAAATATAATCCATTCTTGAATCCAATCTATCCAGCTAACTATGCCAAACTACCTATAACTATTTCACAGAAAATTTATATTGACAAACGTACCTTTTTTTCCGTCAAGGAGACGTGAGTAAATGTAATAAATATTGAAATAAATCCATTAACATATAAATGGTTTTTCGATCAATAATGGCTTGATATGGGAATGCATTACAAAAATACATAACGGAGAAACTCTTTCGCTCCTATCGCCAAATGTGTCGCCAAAACTGAAAATTTTGGTGATATTGTGTTATGCTTATTATTTAACATAACTGAAGACAAAGGTTACAAGAAGTTCATGGTACACTGCACAGTAAAATGGAAAATAAAAACAGCTAAACCGAAAATTAAAACCCCACAATAATGAATTCCAAAACCGTTCATTAATATATTTGAGCAAATTTAACCATTTAATTACTTCTTTTCTAGATATTTTTTTTATTTGAAATTTTTTGAAGTTTCAAAAATTAAGTAAAATCCTTTTTTTTTTTATAAAAATTCATACAATTCTGAATTATTTACCAGTAAATAAAAATGATTAAATAATACTGGCAGTTTCTCTTAATTTCAGACTGAATTTCTACATTTATACAGTTCAATCTTTATAATACTCGTACTTTGAAGTGAATGTAAAGCTTTTTATTGAACAGGAGGCTTTAAATTCTGGAATTAAATGAGATGCAGGAAATTACGGCGCTCTGGCCTTTGGTACCACAGGTACGAATCCTGGCGGCAGCATGGATGTTTGTGAGTGGTTCGGAATCTACGTTAACCTGTAGGTCCCAGTCTAATGAGCCTAAAGTGTAAACAAAATGATCGTAGAGCGACAAAAAAAAACCAACAGTAACTCCTCCTATATAAGACTCATCACATAACACAGTCGGGATTTTATTATTTTTCCAATGGTTAACATCATATCTTATCCTGTCCTCTCCTTACTGCTATTGCGGCCTGATGGCCAATTGACTAGCTCTCTAGCTTTTTGGTACCTCAGGGTTCAGGTTTCAGTCCTGGAGGTGCTTCAGTCTTTTCAGCCCAAAGTGTGCACAAAATGACTGTAGAGTGACAAACGAAACCAAATCTGGAAATTATGATTGAAACATATACGTGTTCCTTGTGAAGAGGGCAATGTTAAGAAAAACCAATTTTGTGTCATTTATTAAAAGTATTTCTTTTCAAAAATTCGAAAATTAGTAACATTTAAAGAAATATACAAAAAGCCAAAGAAGAAGAAAAATTCAAGAAAATCTGGAATCATTGTATTTGAGAGTTCAGAATTGGTTTCATTTGATGCGTGTTTCTTTTTATCTGTTTTAAAACAAAGATTGTGATCTGTGTATTATAAAGAACACGAAAAGTTAATAAAAACTGCGCATAAAAGTCATTTGCATTGCTTTTCAAATGAGCCATTTCGGAAATTACCTCCTGGTAATTCCCACTTTATTATGCGCTCCTAATGGCCGCTGCATCTGCTTTAATAACTTCAGGAACAAATAATTACTTATAATCCAGTTTATTTCGCATCTCGGGCTTTTTCTTTTTGCGCTGCCCAAATAAATAGCCGGCCGAGTCGTAATGGCATTAGCAGAGTTGAGACCCGACTCAATGAGAGGAAGGCGAAACGGCATTCATTATGCAAAAACATGAAAGCATTCACCGTATTTCATGTAAAGTAGAAGAATGGCAATCTGATTAAGATGCGTTCCCAAAGATTCTGGGGAGCAAAACGTGCTTCCCTTCCAGACACGTTCACAATTACTGTATTAAATGACAGTGCTTTAATCCATTTTAAAGAAATTCTTCTTCTGCTGCAACCACAAGAAAATGTAACCAGTTTATTACATTTGTTAAACTAAAACATAATTTATTTATTTTTGAAATAACGCAATTTTGTAGTTATGTCTTATTCTTATTTATATTTCTAATGGTTAATGTCCTTTGATTTGCTAGAAACGACATGACCTCGTAGTAATAGTTAAAAAGATTCGTGATGGGAAGTCAAAACATTATAACAGTAAAGACTTGTTTTTCAGCTTCTTTTTGGTATTTATTTCTGTATCATAAGATAGATGTCCCTTTGAGCTGAAAGAATGTTTGTGATTGTTGCATTGAAGTGCAGATTCATCAAATGCAATAAGAAATATTAAATTTAGTGTGTATGTGTGTGTGACTCATCCTCAGTGTCCTGCAGCGCAGGACGGACATCCCATGAATAATCTACTCCTGGATGGAGAGAAAGGGGGAAAGCTTTTGTTGTGACGGAGCACCCGTAGGTAGAAGTCTGACTTGGCCCCGTGACTCTCTTACAGTCATATGTGGCTGGGGCATTAATGTTTGTGAGTGATTAGAAATTCACGTTAAGCTGTAGGTCCCGGTCTAACCAGCCTAAAGTGTGCACGAAATGACAGTAGAGCGACAAATCCAAACCCAAATTTACAGTCATATGAGACCACCACTACTACTACACCACACCACATCACTATGCTTAGAGATGAGTTGCCCCCTTACAGTTTGGGAAGGATATGGGTGAGAAGAAGTCTGATTGGGCTCTGTGATGTTCTGCGGTCATACGAGACCGGGACCTACGGCTTAAAGGGGATTCTGAACCATTACAAACATCTATGGCACCGAGCGCCAGAGCATTAGGCACTCGGCCAATCAGGCCCGAAATTTAATGTACATTTTCAAAACGTGTTTATACTTTACTTTTGAGCCACGTTTTTTTTTTTTTTTTTTTTTTTTTTTCAAATATTCAGTGTTTTATGGAATCAACTAGTTGAAAAAATCTTTTTGTCATCGAGTACTAAAGTAATAATGGGCTGTAGTTAATTCGTAATTAATTTAGATGAAGAAGGCCCCAAATGTCGATTGATTGGTTTGGTTTGTCGCTCTACGGTCATCTTGAGCACACTTTTAGGCTCATTAGACCAGGACCTATCATTTAACGTGGATTCCGAACTACTCAAACATCCATGACATCGCCAGGATTCTAACCTGAAGCCTGTGATACTAAAAGCCAGCGCACTAGCCAATTGGCGATCAGGCCGCCAAATATCGGTTGAAGATATTCCCGAAGTAAGAAAGACGTAAGACAACGTTCGACTGCTTTTTAGAGAGGAACCCCATCCCCCAAGTTACAGAGCCATCCAAGTGTAAAAGGAAAGAAAATACAAACTCTTCAAATACAGATTGAATGGCGGAGGCATGCTTAACACTGATTCAAGAATGATAAAGAAGAAACGACGCGATGATCCTACAATGTTTCCAAAGCAGATTAAAAACAAACAATTACGCATTCATCTCAGCAGCCAGACGCGGTTGTTGACAGAGATTACATGCTCTTTCTTGTAGTCGGGGAACTCCATCATCCACGCTGAGATGGTGCTCGGTGGGGAAAAAGAGAAAGAAAATTTCCCACCAACAATACTCACACAGGTGGAACCAGTTCGGTTTTGGGCCGGGAAGAAAGGTCAATGCGTGTGGTTCACTTTGTGCTGTTTTTTAGCAAGGGCTGCTTTGATTCGGGAGAGGACTTTTCATGGTCAGTTATTTTTAAAATGGAATGATCGTAATTTTCTAATTAGAATGCATGGCTGGTTTCTTTTCGCTGGTGAACCGCGGCGGTCCATTTTAAAAGCGGATTACTATTATTTCGTTCTAGTATGAGTTTGGAAGGGGAGTCTTTCTCGTTTCGAAATAAAATTTAAATCACAACAAAATGCGGCTCAACATAAGTTGAAAGATTGTAATCATTTGTGAAAAAATCATAAAATACTCTATAAAACAAATCTCGTTTGTTTTATATATACAAAAGCCCCTCTACTTATAATGCGTCGAGTATTTCGTAGAAGTGTTCTAAGTAAAATAGTTACAGAATCTTTATAAATAACATAATGGATATTATACAGAATCTTTATAAATGGGGGCCTGGGTGCTCTAGCGCTCGGTACCACAGGTTTGGGTTTCGAGTCCCGGCTGTGCTAAGGATGTTTGGAGTGGTTCGGAATCCACTTTAAGAAGTAGGTCACCTGTCTCATATGACTGTGAGAGCATCCCGGAGCCCAGTCCGACTTCTACCTACGAGTGCTCCATCTCAACAGAAGCTGCCCACATTCCCTCCGTCCATGAGTAGATTATTCAAGGGATATCCGTCCCGCACTGCAGGACACTGAGGATTAGTCAAAACACTACACGTACAGCTACTAATGGGATCGTAGAGCGTTGTGGGGATAGTGTGACTTGCGTCCGTAGCTTATCTTCAAGCTACACGTGCCTCCTTTGTAGTACTAAATGAGTAACAAAAGGTGCAGCCCTTGCTTATGGCAAAAAGATAACTGTCTAAGTATTTGCCAGCTGCATTAGAAAAATAATAATAATTTTACAAAGTTGCAATTTTATTTTGTCTCTCTACATGCAAGACGTAACTATTACACGGGCAATGCACATATTTGTGAAAAACACTCAAATTATCTAGCATACATATAATAAATAATATAATATATTGAATCGGGAATAACTGGAAAAAATGTGGAAAAACTCGCAAAGTGGCTGTTGCCAATTTTAGATGAAGAATTGTAGACGAGAGGATTGGAAAAAAAAGTTGCCATGAGTGCATTGTGTCCGCAGGGGATTACTTTGAAGGCGATGAAATAAATTTGGAAGAATAAATAAAGGGTTTTGAAAAAAAAAATAATTCGTCTCACTTTTTGGGCACAGTAGTATGTTCAAACATTCACAAATATATTTGACCTAAATTAGGCTTGTGTATTATAATGAGTAATTTAGCAGCAACGTCTACATTTTTAGAACAATTAAAATTTTAGCACACTTTTAAATTAGCACAATTTTTTTTTACAACAATTTTTTAGAACAATTTTAAACAACAATTCTGTTTTTTTCGCACATGTTTTTTTGCAGTAAATATCATTGAAATAAAAAATATTACGTAGATTAAAAAAAAAAACCTGCGCTTGGGCTAGCACGTTGTTGACAAAGGATCCAGGGATCAAAGGTTCATGTTGTTGTTGTCACTCATCCTCAGTGTCCTGCGGCACGAGAGGGACATCCCGTGAGTAATCTACTCATATATGGAGGAAAAGGGAGTAGGCAGTTTCTGTTGTGAAGGAGCACCCGCAGGTAGAAGTCTGACTTGGCTCCGTGATGCTGATGAAGGAGGGCTTTAAGGGGAACTACACCACATTTATTTATCGTATGGATGAAAACTCGAAAAACTCCCACCAAGAAGTTCTACTCACGAGGCAAGAGGCTGGACATCCCAAACGAAATCGAGCCTCCTCATTTTTGAAACAGTGTCTACAACAAAGTTGCCAGTGGATTGAATCCCCCCCCTCATTCTCACCATTAGCCACAAATTCGGACTCAAATGTTCACTAATTTGAATAAAATATTTTTATAATGTTTAAACATTTGCACATTTTTATTCACTTAAAACTATATCTTATTTTCTGCTATAATCGTTCATCCAAACCTGATAAATTTTCGAAAAAATATCAGCTATATTTTTTATTTAAAATAAAATAGACATCAAGAGTCAAGCTATTGTAACATAAAAAGATCTTTGTATCATACATATCAAGGATGTTCGCCATGTGAAGTATAATTTTGTTATGATTAGTAATGACCAATGTTATGATTAGTAATATCAATAGTTTTTCGAAGACAACATATAAATAAGCGATAGACATTTCTTAAACAAATTCTATTTTATAATATGAATTTGGTAAGAAAAATATGTGTAGTCATTATTTTGACAACTGTATACTAAATATTAACTAATTTTTATTTATTTTATCAGTAAATCGACCTATTAAAGTGTCAAACATTCCTTTAACAAAAACTCAACTTTAATTTAGTAGCTAAAATGCCTTGGGAATGAAATGTTTTTAGGATAATGTAAATTCTTTTTTTTTTTTTTTTTTTTTTTTCTTAGCGAAAAAATATTTATTTTTCAAGACAATACATAATCAAATCAGTTTGCATGCGAAACAGTTGTTAATAATTTTGTTCCATTAGATCTGATATATGAGATTTATTTCAACAAACATCGGGATTATGAAAAAGGAAAGAATCACAATTAGCGTGAAATCGTTTGAAAGGAAATATTAATATGCTATTTATCACGTTTCATGATTTAATTATAATTAAGTAATGACCATTCGTAACAATTGCTAAATTTAACTTTAAATGTTGATATACATTTAATTATATTGAAATATCATTATTTTTCATAAATTGCTTATTTTTGATACTATTTATTTATTTTGTGACGAGAACGAATTCCATAAAGTATTCTAATTTTCAGGAAAAGGAAGTAAAATCAACAAAGTTTCAACACTTATAAATAAAATTCCATTTGTAAAAAGAATCTCGTTATCATTTTATTATGCAAGTTAATCTAAATTTCATATAATAATTAATAAAAAAAGAATATCCATTTAGAATGACAGCAGATCAATTTACTACATAGTTACCAATTCCTTTTTCAAAATGTTCAGTAAATAAAAGTTCAAATAATTACAAGGAGAAGAATTATGGTGTCAATGATAATAAAAAAGAATCACGAGGGTAAATCATATTTGCCAAGGTGTTAAAGCTTTAACTTGATCAATAAAAGAAGTTCTTGTATTTATGATAGTCCTTAAGTAGTAGGTCCCGATTTCATGCGACTGTAAGAGCGTATATGGAGCTCAATCAGACTTCTTCTCGCCCATATCATTCCCAAACTGTACAGGGACAACTCAGTTCTAGGCACAGTGATGTGGGGTAGTAGTAGTATTTATGATAGTTAGTTAGTTATAATATGGAGAAATATTTCATCTTTTAGTTTGTAAGAGATTAAAAGAGTGCGTTTTTTTTTTTTTAATATTTAAAAATTATATGAATATTGATGATTAAATTACAGACTATCTCTGTAATTCGACATGTCGAACGACATAGACTACAACCAATGTTTTAAAAATGCTAATATTCTAACTGAGACTTTTTTTTTTACTAATGCAGCTGTCAAACCCTGCCTTGGGGGAAGATGCCTTACGGAAAGCGCTGCACCGACTTTACTCACTTAGCACTACCCAGGAGGTGCGTGCAGCTTGAAGATAAGCTACGGACGCGGAGTAACACTACCCTCGCAACGCTCTACGATCCTGTTAGACCGGGACCTACGGTTTTAAAGGGGATTCCATTTAGGGCACCGTCGGTACTCGAACCCAAAACCTGTGGCATAGAGCGCTAGCCACTCGGTCACCAGGCCCTGCAACGCATATAAAGGAGTGGCAAATTTTTATCACTTCACAAGTTACCTATGCTTTTATCAGAATAACGTTTTTTAATTATCTCTCGATATAAATTAACCAAATTAAATGAATTTAAATCTCCATCAAACTTTTTATATTATTAATATATACGTTGGCGACCCTTTTTTTTCGCTCTGCAACGAGTAATCCGGTGACGTAAGCGTGTCCATCGTGTTCCAGAGAGACTTTCGTGTGGTTACCGTCTAGAATTTGAGTGTCGCATTGTTGAAAATCCAGAAAAATTCCACCCGTCAGCCTTCCTGTCGATACGAGACTGCCAAGTATGCTTCTACATTCAACAGCGAATTTCTTTTACCACTGGCAGCATACGTTGCAATCTCTGCGACGAATTTGGGCGTGTGACGCATTTCAAATACGCATTTTTATTTATTTATTTTTTTTTACGGTAGGCCGGTATTCCTCTCGAGTGTACCACGCACAGCACATCCGCTCTGAATGGCCGAGTGACTAGCTCTCTGGCGCCAGAGGTTTCGGGTTCGATTCCCGGTGGTGCCATGGATGTTTGGAGTGGTTCGGAATCCACTTAAAGCCGTGGGTCCCGGTCTCGTATGAGCGTCGTATGTAAGAGTGTCACGGAGCGAAGTCAGACTTCTACCTATAGGTGCGCCATCACAACAGAAGCTGTCCCCTTTCCCTTCTACCATCAGAAGACTACTCATGAGATGTCCGTCCCGCACTGCAGGACACGAGGATTAATCACAACACGTACAGCACATCGATGGCTGCTGTAGGGAAGGCATCATCTCCTATGAGGACTTTTAGGTGTAACTGGTCGTTTTCACGTGAAGCAGGAGGGGGAGTAGTATCTCCCGGTAAATCTCCACCAGACAACTTGACTGTCGATACGAAACACTTTACACATGTGGAAACAATAATTCATAAAGCTTCATTTTTGAAAGCAATGTCTTCAACGGACACTACAGCAACGGTGCCATTTCTATGTTGTGCATCTTTTTTTTTTTTTTTTTTTTTTTTTTCATGAAACTGTCAAAGAAATATATTTTATTCGCTTAGAGCTATGTTTAAAGATGTAAAATCAAATGTTAATATTTAGTAACAAAACACACAAAATGTCGACTTCAAGCGCACACGCGAAATAAATACGACTGGTTAATTAGTTTTTGGTATTTATAAAAACAAGTAAAACGTAAAAATGAACTTAAAAGAAAAACCCGATCAATGTTCTACCTAGCAAAACAAATAGCGTTCAAGTTGTTCAATTGTACAAAAATGTCACACTTGTCATTCATGTAGATACTATTTTAAAACAATCATTATCGCATTTAAATTGTTCAAATATGTCTTTTAAATATTAATTGGGCTTATATTTAAAAATCAAAGCATCATTTTACCATTTACATCAAACTACCACGTTAAACTGTAGATGGTGGTTTAATAAGTCCAAAGTGAGCACAAAATGACCGTAGAGCGACAAACCAAACCAATCTCCTATCTCTTGATGATTAGTTAAGCTTTAATTACACAACTCGGGCTTTTTATTAAATTCCGTCTATTAGCTCACACTCTCCCTATCTGTATCTTGTTCAAATTTTCAATCGTTAATAAAATACTTTTCATTCTCATCTCCTAATCGTTAATAAAATACTCCAGTTCAAAAACATTTTTTTTAACTAGTAGTGGATGACACTGGATGTGAATACAGTGTTTTCAAACATTAATTCAGTAATTAAATGTAATTAATTCATTTTAGTTTTATATGGGAGAAATATTCATATAATCACGCTGCTCTTTCTTCTCATTTGCTCATCATTAATTAATTAATAATTAGTTAATAATCTCTTTTTCTCATAAATATTATTATTTAATTAATGATTATTAATTCAATTATTAATTATTTTTATTCATTTAATTATTAATTATTATTATTTTATTATCAAATGTTTTTATTATTCATTTAATATGTATTATTCAATTTTTAAAATAATGTAACTACAAATGGGCAATAATATAAAAAATCGTCTGATTTTAATTTAGCTCATTTTTCTGGATATTATTATTCTTAATTTTATACGTTTGAAATTTGAAACGATCGTGCTTGAGTATTGTTGTTAATGTATTCTAAATTTTTTAATTTTAAATGATCAAAAAGTTTTTAATTAAATTTGAAATATAGCCTAATATATTTGCTTTTATTATTTTTATCGTATTTATTTCTTTGCTTTTATTATTTTGCTGTAATTCGAGATTGCTGTTCGTTTTTTTGTCAATTCCTTCTATTAGCTCACACTTTCCTATATATGTCTTGTTCAAATTTTTAGTCGTTAATAAAATACTTCTTATTCCTCCACTCAAGTTCAAATACATTTTTTTGAACTTGTAGTGGATGACACTGGATGTTAATGCAGTTTTTCAAATATTAATTCAATAATTTAATTAAATTAATTAATTTTAGTTTTTTTTTAGATTTAAATTGCATATATCTACCCATAGAGGGCGCCAGATAAACTTAAAAAAATGAATTAAAATTATTTATAAAGGACTTTCTGCAATAGAGTGAAAAAAAAAAAGAATTGACTTTAAAAAATTTGTTTTTATATTACTTGTTTTTTAATCTGAACAGATACAAGATACATTGCTGCAGTCACTGCTTTCAGAAACGAGATTCGAAGACTGGAGGGTGATTGTGACACTATGCGTTTTATGCGTAATTGTGGGAGCCTGATGGCTGAGTGGCTAGCGCTATGGGGCTCAGCATCACAAGTTTCGGGTTCGAGTCCCAGCGGTGACATAAATGTTTGTAGTGGTTCGAATCCACTTTAAACCGGTGGTCACGGTCTAATAAGATCGTAGAGCGTTGCGGGGACATTGTTACTCCGCGTCCGTAACTTATTTTCAAGTTACACACATGTTACAGTTGTTGCATGTTACTCATCATGTTACACACGCCCCCTGGGTAGTGCTAAGTGAATAACGTCAGTGCAGCCCTTATGGCATAAAAGATCGCGGTCTAAGTACTTGCCAGCTGCATTAGAAAAAAATGTGTAATCGTTATGCTTAACATGTGTTGTAAAAATAATGTATATGTAATATATATATATCTAATAAGTATAATTAGAGTCATTCAATGTTTTAATGCTTCAATTTTTATTCCAGGCCTTTTATCCTGGGATGTGGAAAGCACAAAATGCAACCTACTGGGTTTGGAAGCAGTTTGCTCTGGGTTGGAATCCTCAAAGGAAAGCGAAAGCGGTAAGTTTCACCAAATTCCGATTTCCACAAAAATAACATCTTAAATTCCGATTTCTTTAATCGTAAATGCAATTCATTCGCAAGTTCGTGACATTGTTTAAAAATGATTACTAAAATCACATCATTATTCCAATCGCGATGACCACCCAAAATACCACGAAATTCAAGTCATTCAAAATTTATAACATCAGCAGTTTCAACTTATAGCATTATCAAATAATGCGGAAATATACAAAAAAATGCGACAGTTTTTATTAAAGTAGGATTAATGTAGAGATCATTTATGACTGGATGCTAGTAATAGTACTGAGAGATTAGATTCAATATAGAAAAATATATATATGTAATTTTTTAAATGCATAATACTCCAAGAATTAGAGGTTTCAAAGACTTTCTTTTTGATAAAAAAAAGACATATTGTAATAGTCCCACTATAATTATGTGTGCATACTATTAAATAAGATTCTTCAATGTTATTTTCCTAATCGTTACAAAAAGTTGTGCATTAATTTTTCTCGAAATCGACAGAATCTTTTTGAATTGCGCGAAGTTGCAAAAATAAATAAATAATAATAGAGAAATAAAGGTCTACTATCGTACAACGATTTTCAAAAGAGAGTTTCATTTTTTTTAACTGTAAATAAATGTAAATTTAATTTTCTCAATATGTGGCATTTATATTCTCTTTATAAATTTCCACACAAAAAATGATTAAAAATTAAAAATTCATTCATGGGAACTTTTTTGTAATGCTTTTATTCCATTTCATACAAAATGATCAGAGTTTTAAACAAAATAGACATTTCTTATATATATTTATCTTCAGTAAGCACATAGTTAAACAAATGTATGACTTGAGAAGAAGCCTTTCACGGAATGTTCAGAATAGCTTCATAACATGTTGACGTTTTCTAAATTAATACGAGCAGAGAAAAAGGAGCCAAGGGACGATGAAGCGCCAAGTCTAGTACGAAAAAGACAGGACATGCTTGCCCCAACTTTCTGTTCTTTTAGACGTTTCATGATATGTTCACGTTATCCAAATAAATGCAGTGTAGCGAAAAGAAGCCAAGCGGCGATGCAAGCCAACTATAGTAGTACGAAAAGGGCAGGAGATGTTTGCCCCAACTTTCCATTCCTTTAGAATGGAGAGACGATATCTGTTATACTACAATTATATGAGCAAATGAGACAAAAAATAAAAGCTCCATGGCTTTCCTTTGTACTTAAGTTGTGAGAAGCTCCCCCTCTTTAATGGGGCACACATACCTGCCATTGATCACGAAGCCGATTTTCTGCATGTCTAAAGAGCATTTTTTTGTTTACTTTTTTTGTGGGGCTATATAATTTTGCATAGTAAAGAATATGCTGCATCTTTTATTAAAAACATGTGCAGTACGATCCCGTTATAATGATAAAGTGATCGTAGTTAATATGCTTGGTATATAATGTTAATATGCATGGGGTAGCTTGGGGAGTAATTACTTACTAATTGTACTTGGTGGGTTAATGTGTTAACAAATAAATGAATTACACATTGGAGAGGGAAAAAAATATTTGCCTGGGTAATTCAGTAGCTTCTATAAGAAAGCGTATCAAATCAAAAATCGAGTATGATGTCGCTCTTGTGGCCCAACGTCCGTTGTATTGGACGCCTTCATTTTGCATATACAGAAAGAAGCGACAGTTTAAAGTCTTAAAATCCCGCAGCGTGTCATAGTGAACAGTCCAACTCTGCCATCCGGGAAACAAAACTTAAAACATTTTGGTGGAATCCTTGTTCTACAAGCATTTGAAAGGGTATAAGTATTTTGCAACAAATCACAACAAGAGAACAACCACAAAAAGCACGTCAATAAGTTTTTATTCAGTTTTTATAAATATTTTTGCCATAAAAATAATTAAAATGTAATTTTTAATTGTTTAATTAATAAAACTAAATTGTATATGTTTTTTTTTTTTGTTAGTATTTGTTTTCTTTAAGAAAAATAAATCAGTATTTTTCCGTGTACTCTATAATGAGTTTAATAAGTCAATTATACTTTGAAAAGCACATACTAAAAATGTTTGTTTCCACAACAAGTCAACAACGTTATAGGCTCACACATAATGTTATATTAACCTTGAGAAGCCCGGACTGCAGGTTCTGACGCGTAGGCTGCCCCGAACTCGATACCATTATTCGCACTCGCGATTCCTCGTGAGAAGGATTGTCGTTGCCTCGAGGGGTTGGACTTCTACCTGCTGGTTCACGAGAGGTGCTTTATTTCCCTCCTACCACCCAACGGAAAAACCGACAGGAGGCCTTTCCCAATCAGCCATCCGGGGACGCGCCCTGTAGTGGTTACAAGCTCCTCCTAGGGTAGTCAATTAAAAAGATTCAAAATTACTGAGGAACCTCCATTCCATAGGACAGTGTCTGAGAACACCACAATAGTCCTTAATCTAATTGAACGCTGCTCCAAGAGAGAGACCCAAATGAGAAGCTAAAGGAATTAGGGATCAAAACAATCGATTCTCTTTCATTACACAATCACATCACTGCCTATCCGACTCAACGTTTTGTAACGGAGGTGCCGGAACTGTCTTGCTGCTGCCCGACGGGAAAAAGATTTGAAATTGCTGCCGGTGCTGGAAGAATTGCATCAAACTTCACAGGGGAACTGCTGGTCATTCAAAATGCACTTCAGGCCTATCTGCGTCTACCTCCATCACAACAAATTAATGGAATTACTGCCTTCACTGACTCAAGGTTTACCTTACAGGTTCTTAATAAAGGTTTCTCAAGTATGATTATATCTTATAACAAATCCACTGCTTGCACAGAATGTGTATCCTGCAATGGATCTCTGATCATGTGGATTTGGAATTTAATGAAATTGCAGATTCTTTGCGAAGAATGTCAGAAGTCTGGATCAGACTGCCATTCTTACTTCCTTGCAGATGCAAATGCCTTGGCAAAATCCAAACTTATAATTCCTTCTAAGATTAAAAATAAATACCAAATTGCAGAACTAAATGTCGGCAGGAAAACATTCTCCCAAAATTAAGGATGAAGCGCCACAAAAATGTGAAAATGTCTGCTGATGACGTTAAAAAATACCAAAGCTGTGGAAACTGCCCTGATGTCGAGCTGGCGCCACATCATGTCTTTGACTGCCCAACTGTTGAAGCCGCTCGGAAGAGGATTTATACTCCGAGCTGGCAATCCACATAGCCAATATATGTGGAGAGCACCACGATATTTGATTCCCTTGTACTCTTCAGGGGATACGACAACAACAACATAATGTTTTGGTCGAAAATGAAGTTCATTGTACTGGACATTATACTCCCCAAGTGCATTATACTAGACATTCCAAGCAATTCAATTTTCTTCATTTATTTAAAAAAATGGCCTGATATACTGCTCTGTAGTGTCTAAAAGATTTATCTCAAATTAGGAGGGGAGAATGATTCAAAGTACGATTTCGAAGATAAGACGAATTTAGTTATGACGCGAGCAGAAAGATATCACCGAAAAAATAATTGTCATCAGATATAAAATAAATGTTTATTCTTTAGTAGGTAAACAGAAAAACATTTTAAGCTACGTATGCATGTATTCTATAACAAATACATCTTAAATATACAAACTTCCTTCTTTTTCAAACAGTAGTCTTAAATCTAAGTATTAAATTAAATGCATTCAGATATCTTCTAATAAAAAATAGTACTGTTTATTAATTCATGGTATTTCAATTCAAATCAGCTACTGCACTACTATATTTTCCACTAGACTATAAGAAAAACATTTAAAATACTTAGAAATACCGTAGTTTACCCCCTCCCCCAAAAAAAAAAAAGAGCATTGCATATATGAAATCAAATTATAAAAATATAGGTGCAATACATAGTTCTATGTTTTTATTTTTATACTTTTTAATCTGTCTTTTAATATCCTGCTTATTAGTTGTAACATTCGGTAATTTTACTCTGTTATAATATTAACTCGAAATTATTTTTATTACTTTGCATTTAAAATACAGCAGTTGGTTTTAAATTGTGAGTGTAACAAATTGTTTCCGGATGACCTCCATAACTGGATGATCATACTCTACTAAATGCCATTTTCAGTCAATGGCTACTATGAAAATTCTCTCCGTTTTTAAAAGATCATAGAGAAATATCTAAAACTATTGCCAAAGCAACATAATACCTCTCCAAATATTTTCCATTATAATTTTAAGTAATGCACTTCCTATGAATCACAATGATAAATTAATTTTTTCATAATTATTACAAAAAAACAGTATTATTAAGAATCGTGATTGAAGTTTAGCTCATAAATATTTTGTCATTAAATAAGATAAAATAAAAAACAATTATAAACAAGGTTTGTGCATGCAGTTTCAATAGAAAACAAAACTTTTGATGGAAATTAATATTTGTTTTAGACAACTGATGAAAAAAATCTATTAGGGTATATGTGATAGATCGGTCAATTGGTAAAAAGCAGCAATTTGTCTGCATTTTGTGCATAAACATAAAATTCAATTTCTCGCATCATTTTGGTGTTCTTTTATTTCTTTAATTTAATCAAAACTATTTTTGTAAAATTTATAAATGTAGATTTGCTGGTGGAATATTTCTGTACATTTATCGTTATTTTTCCTGTGTATTATTTATGGAAAATAAGGAGATGTTAGATGTCAAATAACATAATTCCAAAATCGAATATCATAATTCAATTTGGAACAAATGTATTATGTG
Source organism: Caerostris extrusa (assembly GCA_021605095.1). Classification (NCBI taxonomy): domain Eukaryota; kingdom Metazoa; phylum Arthropoda; class Arachnida; order Araneae; family Araneidae; genus Caerostris; species Caerostris extrusa. Next base: position 22,839 of record BPLR01000394.1, on the reverse strand, counting down.
ATGAATAATTTTTTTTATTATATCAATTTCAGATGAAATTTAGCAATTAAAACAAATATGTTATGTTTTTATTGAATCAATTGTATGATTACTGTTGTTTAAGAGAATACTCTTTTTTTTTTTTTCAGAACTTTTGATACAATACTCGACAGAAAACTTAGCTGTTGAAGTCCTCCTCAATCCTCATGTAAGCACTCTGAAACAATGTCTCAAGAACTTGCTGGCAGCCAATGTGGGCCACAAGCATGTCATCCACGCTGGATACGCCTTCACCGGTTCCGGTTCCTGGCTCCTGCAGGACGGGAGCTTCTCGCCACGACGACTTCATCGACACTCTGCAGGACGCGGAGGTCAGAGAGCCCTGAGGCGCCACCGCGGGTACACCATTCACGTGCACTGCATCCCAGAGGGTCCCTGGGCCCAAAAAGACGAAGAAGAAGGAGCTTTAACCAAGATTTATGAATCCTTGTTCATCAATCCTGCCAGTAGAGTGTCGGTTGTGCCGGGTTCGGCCATCCTGCTGAGCTGCCTCGACAAAGTCCTGAGGTTCCAACCCTTCACCGAGTTGATGAAGTCTTCCCCAGTGGTGGGAAACATTCGCTTCAACCGACCCACTCTCTACGTGTTCCCTGGCGGCCAAGGAGACTGTGCCCTTTTTGGAGTCAGCGGATTCACAATGCTCATAGACGGCGGCTTCAACCGAAAGCCCTGTTTCTGGGAGTTCATAAGGCACCTGGATCGCTTGGATGCCATCATGATCACGCGCCTCAATGAGAACAATGTGTGTGGCATTACCAATGTTATCCGCCGTAAAAAGAGAAGGCAAGAGGGTGTATCCTCAAGTAGGGTACGTGTTTTGCAATGTGGCTGAGGGAAAGCAAAGCCCAACCAGTCCTGGGTCTCTTGGACATGACAGAGATCCTTTACTAGTGAGTGTGATACAAGAGGGACGCGAGTTTAGTGAAAATCTTCAACAGTTAGGACTCAAACCTCACCGCTGTCTACGGGATTGCCAGGTTGAACCACTGACACTCTTCATAAAGTAGGTCACGGCACTCTAGAGATGTACGTACTTAGTCCTCCCAAAGACAGCAAGGAGATGAAATTGTTTTTCAACAATGGACGTCTTACAAGAACACTTCAGTTCGAAAAGATACCTTGACGACAAGGAAGTTCCTATTCCTTTGTCTCACGCTATGTCGATATGCGCCCTGCTCGTGTGGAAGCCAGCTGATCCTGCAGACACACCATTACCAGGGGTGCTTCTTCCCGGCAGTGCTCCTCAGAGCAAGATATTTGAAGGACTCGAACACTTGAGGCATTTAGAAGAGCTTAAGCACAGAACTTGTAGCCAGTTGTCCCTGGGGATCAAATATGAAGAGAGAGTGAAAGTGAAAACCACTCGAAAACAGGTCGTCAAAACTTCTGTGGCCAAGCAGAAAGCTGAAATTCTCCGACCCTCTTCTCCAGTTAAAACTGTTAGAGAAATAGAAGATCAGTTTAAGCTGCAGAAAAAAAGGGCGGAATCTCCGGTTAAACTCAGATGAGTTCGCCTGTGAGAAAAGTTAAAAATCAACAAAGAAAACGGAAGAGAAAAAGGTCGTTAAGACAAAAGATGAAATTACAGCTAAGAGAATCGTGAGCAAAGACGCTAAGTTGATTTCGAAAAAGGTCAAAAAGCGCAGCCGAAGTCGAAGTAAAGAACAAAGATTGATTACAGACGAAGAAGAAAAGAAACAAGGCATTGAATCACAGGAAGAGGAAATTGCTGAATCTGTAGAAGCCGGGCTTACACTAGAAACCGAACCTTTACCACAGCCTGCAGAAGAAGTCAAACTTTTGAAGGAAGAAACGCCTGAGGTTCTAATTGGAGAAGAAAAGATTTTTGCTCGAAACAAAGGAGCACGAAAAGAAGTTTTAACTCCTGAAGAACAGCATGTATTATTAGAACTTCAAGAAGAGAGGAAGAAAAAGAGCAAGAAACTTTACCAGAAGAAAAGGAACAAGAAACTTTACCAGAAGAAAAGGAACAAGAAACTTTACCAGAAGAAAAAGAACAAGAAACTTTACCAGAAGAAAAAAGAGCAGAAGCTTTACCAGAAGAAAAAGAACAAGAAACTTTTAGCAGAAGAAAAAAAAGAAGAAGAAATCGAAAAGACTCTTATAGACAAAGGAAGTAAAATCACCTTCGAAAGAAGTAGCGGAACCAAAAAGAAGAAGACCTAGAACCGGAGAAAAAGCAAAACAATTCCAGATATAAAATCACCAAAGGCAGAAGCTGAACATATCAAACCAAAATCACCCGTCCAGGATGAAGTAAAAAAATCACCTGACGAAGTCAAACCAGCTTCACCAGACAAAGAAAAGACAGCAGAACCTAAACTTGTGTCAGAAAAGGTTCCAAAGAAAAAATTGGCTAGTAGGACAATACCTTCAGAGTCACTTCACTGCCAGAAACATCAAAATGCGAAAAGAACCTGAAGTGCGAAAAACATGAAGAAAGAAAAGACCACGGAAAAAGAAACCAAAGCTAAAACAGCAGCAAAACTACCAAAACCTGCATCTAAAGTAGCTGGTGTGCAAAGTCCAGTTGAAACTTCACGAACTCCAACTCCACCTTCGAAGTTTATAGCGAAACACAGGGAACCGAAAGCATTTCGACCTACTAAGACTTCGACACCCATAAAGGCTACGCCTAAAACTGATACGAAACCTGTAATAAAATTACAGAACTGAAAACTAAAACTGCAAAAGATGTGGTGAATAAACGAGTAGCTGAAAGTAAAATTCTGGCTAAACAACTGGAATTAGTCAAAACAAAAACTTCTGCGGCCCTCCCCAAGAGTCCAACGAAGAAACCAAAGGAAAAATTGCCTGCGATGTCTCCTAAGAAGAAACCCAAAGCAGCCCCTGCAGCCCCAATGAGGTTAGCAAAACCTTCCAAAGACAAAACCAAACCCAAGCCAGTCAAACGACCGGAGAAAATTCCGTCCGCACCACAAGAAATCAAGCCTGAAGAAGCGGAAGAAAAGGGACCAACTGTGCCAGAAGAACCCATTCCGTCCCAGTGTCTACTCCGGTCCGAAAAAGACTGCTGAAGAGGAGACAGTTCAAAGCGTTCCATCCAGTCCAAAGCCACAGGTTGAAGATGTCGCAGAAACTCCGTCCGAAGCATTGGAGCAAGAACCTATCATATCAGAACCCAAAGAAACACCCGAGGAGAAAGGCGAGGAAGAAGTCTATGATGAACAAATGGTGGTCAGGAAATAGAGGCTGTCGAAGCAGCCGTCGATGAACTCATTGAAGGAATGCGAACCGAAATCGTAGACTCGAAGGGCAAGGCGCTGTCGGAAGCCCTGGAGGAAAGGCAAGATGTGGAATCCCAAGAGAAGGAAGAGTTTGCCGTTCTGACTGAAGAGAGGAGGAAAAGCGAAGAAACGCCGATTGAGGAAGAACGCGAAGAGGTTGTCATTGACCTTGAAAAGATAGATTTATCCTCAAAAAGTTTCTGCAAATTTGCAAGACATTTTAAAGCCTGTCCTTCAAACGGAACTGTCTTTCATAGAAGAATCCGTCAAAGCAGAAGGCGCTTCCATCAAAGTGTCCGAAGAAGTGATTTTTGAAACTATTTTTATAGTTCTTCGAAAAAAAGGTGCTTCCTTGTCTACGACTCATGCGAAAGAATACATTAATGAAAATATAATCGAAATCATTGAAATCCTTTGTAACAAGTGCCGAGAAGACGCTCAAAAACCTGAAAAAGAAGAAGAAGTGAAAATTATACCCACAGAAGCAGCATCCGTTCCCTTAAAGCACATTCCTGCAGAAAAAGAAGGAATAAAGGAACCTGAAATAAGTGTTGAACACTATCTAACACCGGAATCAAAAGTTGAGATCATATCACTGGCGAATGAAATTAAGAAAGAAATGGATGTTGAACACTTAGAAGAGATAGTGCCACAAGTCATCTACGAAAGCCTTCAAAGTAACTCAATTACTCCGACGAAAGAAAGCTTCCTGAAGTTCATTGTAGAACACAGAATAGAAATAATTACCATAATTCAAAAGAGATATCTTCGGGAACGAGAAATGAAAACAGAAAGTCCTGAAAAAGAAGAAATATCTCCTGAAATCAAAGAAAAAGAACTTTCTCCCGAACGCTTTGAAAAAGCAAGTGAAATTTCACCTGAAACAATTAAGAAATGTTTAACCACAAAAGGCAATGAAGAAATAAACAAACTTATTGAAGACATTGAGTTAGAAAATATTGCCTATGATGATCTAAAAAACACGGTGTACGAAATTATATGCTCAAATATACAAAGAAAAACATGTTTTTGTGACCGAAGAGATAATTATCTTATACATAATAGAACATAGGAAAAATATTGTATCCTTTATAAAAAGAAATATGAAACAAAGGAAGATGAAGAAAAAGGTCACTGAATCTGAAATACTTGTAACAGATATGGAAAAATATATAACACCAGAATCAAAAAGTTGAACTAATCTCCCTCGCAAATGAAATAAAGAAAGAATATGATGTCGAGGATCTAGAACAAATAATTCCTCACGTCGTCTATGAATGTCTTCAAAATAGGTCTATTACTCCGACAAAAGAAAGCTTTACAAAGTTCATTATAGAATACAGAATAGAAATCATCACAATAATACGTAAAAGGTATATTCAAAAGAAGAGATAGAAAGTCCCAAAGAAAAGAAATTACAGAAAAGGAAGAAAAATCTCCTATTAAAGAATTTCCCGATAAAGAAAAAAGAAATTTCTCCTGTTGAAGAAGCAGTAATTTCTCCCATTAAAGAAGTAGAAATTTCTCACATTAAAGAAAAAGAAATTTCTCCAGTTAAAGAAAAGAAATTTCTCCTGTTAAAGAAAAGAAATTTCACCTGTTAAAGAAAAAAGAAATTTCTCCTGTTAAAGAAAAGAAATTTCTCCTGTTAAAAGCAGAGATTCCTTCTATTAAAGAAGGAGAAATTACTCCCATTAAAGAAAAGAAATTTCTCCTGTTAAAGAAAAAGAAATTTCTCCTGTTGAAGAAGCAGTAATTTCTCCCATTAAGAAAGAAGAAATTTCTCCTGTTAGAAAAGCCGAAATTTCTCCAGTTAAAGAAAAGAAATTTCTCAGTTACAGAGAAAGAAATTTCTCCTGTTAAAAAAAAGGAATTTCTCCTGTTAAAGAAAAAGATATTTCTCCTGTTAAAGAAGCAGAGATTCCTCCTATTAAAGAAGGAGAAATTACTCCCATTAAAGAAAAGACATTTCTCCTGTTCAAGAAGCCGAAATTTATCATTAAAGTAAAAGACATTTCTCCTGTTAAAGAAGCAGAAATTTCTCTTATTAAAGAAAAAGAAATTTCTCCTGTTAAAGAAAAAGAACCATCACCTGAACGCTTTGAAAAAACAAGTGAAATTTCACCTGAAAATATTAAGAAATGTTTAACCACAAAAGGCAATGAAGAAATAAACAAACTTATTGAAGACATTGAGTTAGAAAATGTTGCCGATGATGATCTAAAAACACGGTGTACGAAATTATATGCTCAAATATACAAGAAAAACATGTTTTTTGTGACTGAAGAGATAATTATCTTACACATAATAGAACATAGGAAAAAATATTGTATCCTTTATAAAAGAAATATGAAACAAAGGAAGATAAAGAAAAGGTCACTGAATCTGAAATACTTGTAACAGATATGGAAAAAATATATAACACCAGAATCGAAAGTTGAACTAATCTCCTCGCAAATGAAATAAAAGAAAGAATATGATGTCGAGGATCTAGAACAAATAATTCCTCACGTCGTCTATGAATGTCTTCAAAATAGGTCTATTACTCCGACAAAAGAAAGCTTTACAAAGTTCATTATAGAATACAGAATAGAAATCATCACAATAATACGTAAAAGATATATTCAAAAGAAGAGATAGAAAGTCCCAAAGAAAAAGAAATTACAGAAAAGGTAGAAAAATCTCCCATTAAAAATTTCCCGATAAAGAAAAGAAATTTCTCCTGTTGAAGAAGCAGTAATTTCTCCCATTAAAGAAGTAGAAATTTCTCCCATTAAAGAAAAAGAAATTTCTCCAGTTACAGAAAAGAAATTTCTCCAGTTAAGAAAAGAAATTTCTCCTGTTAAAGAAGCAGAGATTCCTCCTATTAAAGAAGGAGAAATTACTCCCATTAAAGAAAAGAAATTTCTCCTCTTAAAGAAAAAGAAATTTCTCCTGTTAAAGAAGCAGAGATTCCTCCTATTAAAGAAGGAGAAATTACTCCCATTAAAGAAAAGAAATTTCTCTTGTTAAAGAAAAAGAAATTTCTCCTGTTGAAGAAGCAGTAATTTCTCCCATTAAAAGTAGAAATTTCTCTTATTAAAGAAAAGAAATTTCTCCTGTTAGAAAAGCAAAATTTCTCCAGTTGAAGAAAAGAAATTTCTCCAGTTACAGAAAAAGAAATTTCTCCTGTTAAAGAAAAGAAATTTCTCCTGTTAAAGAAAAGAGATTCCTCCTATCAAAGAAGGAGAAATTACTCCCATTAAAGAAAGAGAAATTTCTCCTTTTAAAAAGAAATTTCTCCCATTAAAGTAAAAGACATTTCTCCTATTAAAGAAGCAGAAATTTCTCTTATTAAAGAAAAGAAATTTCTCTTGTTAAAGAAAAAGAACTTTCACCTGAACGCTTTGAAAAAAAAGTGAAATTTCACCTGAAAATATTAAGAAATGTTTAACCACAAAAGGCAATGAAGAAATAAACAAACTTATTGAAGACATTGAGTTAGAAAATATTGCCAATGATGATCTAAAAAACACGGTGTACGAAATTATATGCTCAAATATACAAGAAAAACATGTTTTGTGACCGAAGAGATAATTATCTGTACATAATAGAACATAGGAAAAATATTGTATCCTTTATAAAAAAGAAATATGAAACAAAGGAAGATAAAGAAAAGGTCACTGAATCTGAAATACTTAACAGATATGGAGAAATATATAACACCAGAATCAAAGTTGAACTAATCTCTCCCAAATGAAATAAAGAAAGAATATCTGATGTCGAGGATCTAAACAAATAATTCCTCACGTCGTCTAAAATGTTTTCAAAATAGGTCTATTACTCCGACAAAGAAAGCTTTTACAAAGTTCATTATAGAATACAGAATAGAAATCATCACAATAATACGTAAAAGGTATATTCAAAAGAAGAGATAGAAAGTCCCAAAGAAAAAGAAATTACAGAAAAGATAGAAAAATCTCCTATTAAAGAAGAAGAAATATTTCCCTGATGAAGAAAAAGAAATTTCTCCTGTTGAAGAAGCAGTAATTTCTCCCATTAAAGAAGTACAAATTTCTCCCATTAAAGAAAAGAAATTTCTTATGTTAGAAAAGCCGAAATTTCTCAGTTAAGAAAAGAAATTTCTCCTGTTAAAGAAAAGAACTTTCACCCTGAACGCTTTGAAAAAGCAAGTGAAATTTCACATGAGACAATTAAGAAATGTTTAACCATAAAAGGCAATGAAGAAATAAACAAACTTATAGAAGATATTGAGTTAGTAAATATTCCCTATGATGATCTAAAAAACACGGTGTACGAAATTATATGCTCAAATATACAAGAAAAAAACATGTTTTTGTGACCGAAGAAACAGATAATTATCTTATACATAATAGAACATAGGAAAAATATTATATCCTTTATAAAAGAAATATGAAACAAAGGAAGATGAAGAAAAGGTCACTGAATCTGAAATACTTGTACCAGATATGGAAAAATTTGTAACACCCAGAAACAAAAGTTGAACTAATCTCCCTCGTTGAAATAAAGAAAGAATATGATATCGAGGATCTAGAACAAATAATTCCTCACATCGTCTATGAATGTCTTCAAAATATGTCTATTACTCCGACAAAAGAAAGCTTTACAAAGTTCATTACAGAATACAGAATAGAAATCATCACAACAATACGTAAAAGGTATACTCAAAGAGAGGAGATAGAAAGTCCCAAAGAAAAGAAATTACAGAAAAGAAAGGAAAACCTCCTGTAAAGAAATTTCTCCTGTTAAAGAAGCAGAAATTTCTCCCGTTAAAAAGAAAAGATTTCTCCTGTTAAAGAAACAGAAATTACTTCCATTAAAGAAAAAGAAATTTCTGCCATAAAGAAAAAGAAATTTCTCCGTTGAAGAAAAGAAATTTCACCTGTTAAAGAAACAGAAATTACTCCTGTTAAAGAAGAAGAAATTTCTCCTATTAAAGAAAAAGAAATTTCACCTGTTAAAGAAGCAGAAATTTCTCCAGTTAAAGAAAAAGAAATTTCTCCAGCTGAAGAAAAGAAATTTCTCCTGTTAAAGCAGCAGAAATCTCTCCAGTTGAAGAAAAGAAATTATTCTCCTGTTAAAGAAAAAGAAATTTCTCCTGATTACAGAAAAAGAAATTTCTCCTGTAAAAGACGCAGAAAAATCTCTCTAGTTGAACAAAAAAGAATTTCACCAGATTAAAGAAACAGAAATTACTCCTGATAAAGAAAAAGAAATTTCTTCCGTTAAAGAAGCAGAAATTTCTCCTTGAAGAAAAAGAAATTTCTTAAAGAAAAGAAATTTCTCCCATTCAAAGAAACAGAAATTACTCCTGTTGAAGAAAATTTCTCTATTAAAAGAAATTTCACCTCTTAAGTTATTAGAAGCAGAAATTTCTTTTGTTAAAGAAACAGAAATTACTCCTATTAAAGAAAAGAAATTTCTCCTAGTTAAGAAAAAGTTAAAGAAATTTCTCCTGTTAAAGAAGCAGAAATTTCTCCTGTTGAAGACACAGAAATTACTCTCATTAAAGAAAAAGAAATTTCTCCGGTTGAAGAAAAAGAAATTTCACCTGTTAAAGAAAAGAAATTACTCCTGTTAAAGAAGAAAAAAATTTCTCCTATTAAAGAAAAAGAAACTTCTCCTGTTAAAGAAGCAGAAATTTCTCCAGTTAGGAAGAAGAAATTTCTCCTGTTAAAGAAAAGAAATTTCTCCTTAAAGTTAAAGAAACCGGAAACTACTCCATTAAAGAAAAAGAAATTTCTGCAGTTGAAGAAAAAGAAATTTCACCTGTTAAAGAAACAGAAATTTCACTCTGTGAAATTACTCCTGTTAAAGAAGCAGAAATTTCTCCAGTTAAGGAAGAGAAATTTCTCCCCATTAAAGAAAAAAGAAATTTCTCCCATTAAAGAAAAAGAAATTTCTCCGGTTGAAGAAAAAGAAATTTCACCTGTTAAAGAAACAGAAATTACTCCTGTTAAAGAAACTCAGAAATTACTCCTGTTAAAGAAGCAAAAATTTCACCTCCTGTTAAAAACAAGAAATTTCTCCTGTTAGAAAAAGAAATTTCACCCTGTTAAAGAAACAGAAATTACTCCTGTTGAAGAAAAATTACTCTGTTAAAGAAATTTCTCCTGTTTTCTCCCTGTTAAAGAAAACGAAATTTCTCCCATTAAATTAAAGAAAAAGAAATTTCTCCCATTAAAGAAAAAGAAATTACTCCCATTAAAGATAAAGTTAAATTTCTCAATTAAGAAATTTCTCCTGTTGAAGAAGAAAAAGAAATTTCTCAAAAAAAAAGAAATTACTTCCAGTAAAGAAAAGAAATTTCTCCTATTCAAGAAAAAAAATTTCTCCTATTTCACCTGTTAAAAGAAAAGAAATTTCTCCGTTAAAAAAAATTTCTCCTGTTAGAAATTATTCAAGACACAGAATACTCTCAAAAGAAAAAGAATTTCTCAGTTGAAGAAAAGATTTCACCTGTTAAAGAGCAAAGTTAAAAAGAAATTTCTGCTATTAAAAAAAACAAGAAATTTCTGTTATTAAAGAAAAAAGAAATTTCCCCTGTTAAAAGAAAAAGAAATTCTCTGCTTGAAAATTACAAATTTCACCTAAAGAAGAAATCTTGGCATTAAAAGAAGAAAAATTTTCGCTGAAATAGCAGCTGATCAAGAAATTTCACCCTGTTAAGTGGAGGGAGAGTGAAGAAAAATATTTTAAAGGGAAACTCTCTGTTGAAGGAGAGAGTTTCTCCTAAAAGGAAAGGCCCAGAATTTCCACTTGAAATGAAAAGAAAAAAAGAAATTGCTTCTGAAATTACTCATTAAAGAAGAAATTTCTCCAGTTAAAGAAAAAGAAGAATTCCTTCTGAAATAGAAGAAAAAGAAAAAAAAAAAAAATTTCTCCCAGAAACAATAAAAACAAAAAAGAAATTATTCCTATTAAAGAAAAGAAATTTCTCCACTTTTAAAGAAAAGAAATTTCTTCTGAGTAACAACAAAAGGAAAAGATGAAATAAATAAACTTATAGATGATGTAAAACTGAAGGTATAGCTTATAATGAACTTGTTAACGTAATTTATAAAATAATAAGTTCCGATTTAAAGGAAAACATGTTTTTGTGACAGAAAATATAATTATTTTATACATAACAGAGTATAGAACAGAAATAATATCTCAAATAAAAAAAAGAATTACGCATCTATAACTTTCAAAGAGGAAAAAGAAGAAATCAGAAAACTTGAAATGCCTCTCAAGACTTGGAACAATATTTAACATCAGAATCTAAGTTACAAATTCGTTCTCTTGTTAATGAAATTGACAAAGAATTCCATGTAGGTAATATAGAGGAAATTATTGCTCAAGTCGTTTATGAATGTCTTCAAAATAAAGCGATTTCTCCGTCAAAAGAAAGCTTTTGCAAAGTTTATCGTGGAGTACAGAATGGAAATAATTACAATAGTTCGTAAAAGATGTATTGAAAAACATGCAATTGGTCTTGAAGAAGAAATTTGTCGTGAAATTATTGAAAAAGAAGGAAAAATGTCTCCTGTTGGTGAAATTATAGATGAAGATAAGGTTTGTCCTAAAATCACTGAAAAAGAAATAATTCCTGTCGATGAAACAAAAAGAAATTTCTCTTACAATGAAAGGAAAAGAAGATTTCTAATGAAGAAGGAGAAAAGAAATTCCTCTTGAAATGGAGGAAACAGCAATAAAACTTTCTCCAGAAATTAAAGAAAAACTTTCTCCTGAAATTAAAGAAAAAGTTTCTCCTGAAGTAGGAAAAGAAATTTCTACTGAACTAGATAAAGACATTTCTCCAGATATCGCTAAAGAAAGTGAAATTCCTACCAAAATCGATGAATTGAAAGAGAAACCCTCTTCTGAAACTACAGAAAAAGTAGAGCACATTTCTGTTGAAGCAATTGAAAATGTTTATCACTGAAAGGAAAGGAAGAAATAAATAAATTAATAGGTGAACTGAAATTAGAAAATATTTCCTTTGATGAGATCAAAAAAATATTATTTATGAAATTATATGTTCTGGATTTAAAAGAAAAACATGCCATTCTTAATGAAGAGATAGTTATGGTGTATATAATAGAGTATCGAGAAAAATCATTTCTCTAATTAAAAAGAATTATACACAGAGGATTGAAGAAAAAACCGAAGGAAAACCATAACTATTAAGTTTCATGGAATGTATGACACCCGAAGTTAAAAATGCCATCAACGATTTGGCGAAGCATATTCAGATTGACGAAGAAATGATAGAGAACACAATCGAAACGATCCTTCAAACGCTCAATGATGAAATGCAACAAAAAGGTGTCAAAATTGAAAGCAACACAATAATAAAATATGTCAACGAACATAAGACGGAAGTAACCAACATAGTTCAGCAGAAACTCATGGCAGACGAAGAATCTCTCGACGAAGAGGAGGTTTTGTTATAGGTCCTGAAATATTAAAGACTTATTTAACAACCGAAGCACTTGACATATTTCTTATATTTATGGAAGAATTAAAATTAGAAAAAATCTCTGAAAATAAATGCGAAGAAATTATTCTACAGGTAATTTGCGAAGAAATCCGTAATAAAAAATCCCATTCAAAGCGACACAAATTTCGGAGCACATTTTAAAAATAAAATTGTACTATTACAGCAAATCAAAAACAGAGGTACAGAAATCATTGAAACTGAAAAGAAAGAATATCAATTGAAGAAATTCCAACTCCTCCAAAAAAGAGGAAGGAGAGAAAAAGAAGCCTACAGAAGATGAGAGGAAACCTTCAACAGAAGGAAAAGAACCAGAGATAACTTCGGAAGAGTTATTAGAAGAAAAAGAAAAATTGAAGCTCCATCAGCAGATGAAAACAAAGCGAAGGAAGAAATTACTAAAAAGAATTAAAAGAGCATAAAATTACTGAGGACCTAAGGAAAGAACCAGATTCAAAAGAAAAAGAAGAAGAGTTTATACAGGAAACTATCACCAAACCACAAAAAGAAATGCCTCAGCAAATACAGCCCACAAGTAAAAAACAAGATATTAAAGAATTAGAAATAACAGAAGAAAAGGAAGTACCCTCTCCTGTGGAAGTTAAAGACGAGAAAACCGTTGCTAAATCTCCAGAACACGAAAAACAGGAAAAAATAGATCAAGAAGAGGAGAGAATTCAGGAAGTGACTGCCCCACCAAAAGGTCTACCTGAGAAAACTGAGCCCGAAAAGATAGGAAAGCCAGAAGAATTGGCTCTTAAAGAAGAAAAGAAAGCACCTTCACCTACGGAAATAACAGAGAAGAAGGCTACACCATCAGCAGAAGTCAAAGAAGACAAGTTAGCTAAACCAGTAAAACCGGAATCTCCTGCGATAGAAAAGGAGGAGGTGACAATTCAGGAAGTCACTGCCACTCCAAAAGACCTACCTGAGAAAATTGAGTCCGAAGTTAAGGAAGGAAAACATGAAGAATTGCTTTCTAAAGGAAAACCAAAAACAACTTCACCTATAGAAATCCTACAGGATAAGAAGATAACTCCGTCCCCAGAAGAAGTAAAAAAGGATAAGTTAGTTGAGCCAGTAAAACCAGAATCTCCTACAATAGAAACCGAAGCAAAGGAAATTCAGGAAGTCACTGAAGAATCTAAAAAAGACCTTCCTGAAGAACTGCAGGAAGAAAAATTACCTATGAAAGAGAAAACAAAATCTCCAGTTAAAGAAATAGAAACACATAAAAGAAGAAAAATACCTTCTCCAGTTGCAGTGGATGAGACGAAAAAGACTGTGCCATCTCCTGAAGAACTGCAGAAAGAAAAATTACCTGTGGAAGAGAAAACAAAATCTCCAGATAAAGAAATAGAGACACTTAAAGAAGAAGCGAAAATACCTTCTCCAGTTGCAGTGGATGAGATGAAAAAGGCTGTGCCATCCTCTGAAGAAGTGCAGGAAGAAAAATTACCTGTGGAAGAGAAAGCAAAATCTCCAGTTAAAGAAATAGAGACACTTAAAGAAGTAGTGAAAATACCTTCTCCAGTGTCAGTGGATGAGACGAAAAAGGATGTGCCATCACCTGAAGAAGTGCAGGAAGAAAAATTACCTGTGGAAGAGAAAACAAAATCTCCAGTTAAAGAAATAGAAACACATAAAGAAGAAGTAAAAATACCTTCTCCAGTTGCAGTGGATGAGACGGCTGTACCATCTCCTGAAGAAGTGCAGGAAGAAAAATTACCTATGGAAGAGAAAACAAAATCTCCAGTTAAAGAAATAGTGACACATAAAGAAGAAGCGAAAACACCTTCTCCAGTTGCAGTGGATGAGACGAAAAAGACTGTGCCATCACCTGAAGAAGTGCAGGAAGAAAAATTACCTGTGGAAGAGAAAACAAAATCTCCAGTTAAAGAAATAGTGACACATAAAGAAGAAGCGAAAACACCTTCTCCAGTTGCAGTGGATGAGACGAAAAAGACTGTGCCATCACCTGAAGAAGTGCAGGAAGAAAAATTACCTGTGGAAGAGAAAACAAAATCTCCAGTTAAAGAAATAGAGACACTTAAAGAAGAAGCAAAAAATACCTTCTCCAGTTGCAGCGGATGAGACGAAAAAGGCTGTGCCATCACCTGAAGAAGTGCAGGAAGAAAAATTACCTGTGGAAGAGAAAACAAATCTCCCGTTAAAGAAATAGAGACACTTAAAGAAGAAGCGAAAATACCTCCTCCAGTTGCAGTGGATGAGACGAAAAGGCTGCGCCATCACCTGAAGTAGTGCAGGAAGAAAATTTACCTGTGGAAGAGAAAACAAAATCTCCAGTTAAAGAAATAGAAACACATAAAGCGAAAATACCTTCTCCAGTGTCAGTGGATGAAACGAAAAAGCCTGTGCCATCACCTGAAGAAGTGCAGGAAGAAAAATTACCTGTGGAAGAGAAAACAAAATCTCCAGTTAAAGAAAAAGAAACACATAAAGAAGAAGCGAAAATACTTGAATGAAACGAAAAAGGCTGTGCCATCACCTGAAGAAGAAGTTGAAGGAAGTACCTGTGGAAGAAAATACCTTCTCCAGTTGCAGTGGATGAGACGAAAAAGACTGTGCCATCACCTGAAGAAGTGCAGGAAGAAAAATTAACTGTGGAAGAGAAAACAAAATCTCCAGTTAAAGAAATAGAGACACTTAAAGAAGAAGCGAAAATACCTTCTCCAGTGTCAGTGGATGAGACGAAAAAAGTTGTGAAATCACCTGAAGAAGTGCAGGAAGAAAAATTACCTGTGGAAGAGAAAACAAAATCTCAGTTAAAGAAAAGAAACACATAAAGAAGAAGCGAAAATACCTTCTCCAGTGTCAGTTGATGAAACGAAAAGGCTGTGCCATCACCTGAAGAAGTGCAGGAAGAAAATTACCTGTGGAAGAGAAAACAAAATCTCCAGTTAAAGAAATAGAAGCACTTAAAGAAGAAGCGAAAATACCTTCTCCAGTTGCAGTGGATGAGACGAAAAAGGCTGTGCCATCACCTGAAGAAGTGCAGGAAGAAAAATTAACTGTGGAAGAGAAAACAAAATCTCCAGTTAAAGAAATAGAGACACATAAAGAAGAAGCGAAAATACCTTCTCCTGTGTCAGTGGATGAGACGAAAAAAGTTGTGAAATCACCTGAAGAAGTGCAGGAAGAAAAATTATCTGTGGAAGAGAAAACAAAATCCCCAGTTAAAGAAATAGAAACACATAAAGAAGCAGCGAAAATACCTTCTCCAGTGTCAGTGGATGAGACGAAAAAGGCTGTGCCATCACCTGAAGAAGTGCAGGAAGAAAAAATTACCTGTGGAAGAGAAAACAAAATCTCCAGTTAAAGAAATAGAGACACTTAAAGAAGAAGCGAAAATACCTTCTCCAGTGTCAGTGGATGAGACGAAAAAGGCTGTGCCATCACCTGAAGAAGTGCAGGAAGAAAATTACCTGTGGAAGAGAAAACAAAATCTCCAGTTAAAGAAATAGAGACACTTAAAGAAGAAGCGAAAATACCTTCTCCAGTGTCAGTGGATGAGACGAAAAAAGGCTGTGCCATCACCTGAAGAAGTGCAGGAAGAAAAATTACCTGTGGAAGAGAAAACAAAATCTCCAGTTAAAGAAATAGAAGCACATAAAGAAGAAGCGAAAATACCTTCTCCAGTTGCAGTGGATAAGACGAAAAGACCCAGTGCCATCACCTGAAGAAGTGCAGGAAGAAAATTACCTGTGGAAGAGAAAACAAAATCTCAGTTAAAGAAATAGAGACACTTAAAGAAGAAGCGAAAATACCTTCTCCAGTTTCAGTGGATGAGACGAAAAAGGCTATGTCATCACCTGAAGAAGTGCAAGAAGAAAAATTACCTGTGGAAGAGAAAACAAAATCTCCAGTTAAAGAAATAGAGACACTTAAAGAAGAAGCAAAAATACCTTCTCCAGTTGCAGCGGATGAGACGAAAAAGGCTGTGCCATCACCTGAAGAAGTGCAGGAAGAAGAACTACCTGTGGAAGAGAAAACAAAATCTCCAGTGAAAGAAATAGAGATACTTAAAGAAGAAGCAAAAAATACCTTCTCCAGTTGCAGTGGATGAGACGAAAAAGGCTGTTCCATCGCCTGAAGAAGTGCAGGAACAAAAATTACCTGTGGAAGACAAAACAAAATCTCCAGTTAAAGAAATAGAAAATCTTAAAGAAGAAGCGAAAATACCTTCTCCAGTGTCAGTGGATGAGACAAGAAAGGCTGTGCCATCACCTGAAGAAGTGCAGGAAGAAAATTACCTGTGGAAGAGAAAACAAAATCTCCAGTTAGAGAAATAGAGACACTTAAAGAAGAAGCGAAAATAACTTCTCCAGTGTCAGTGGATGAGACGAAAAAGGCTGTGCCATCACCTGAAGAAGTGCAGGAAGAAAAATTACCTGTGGAAGAGAAAACAAAATCTCCAGTTAAAGAAATAGTGACACATAAAGAAGAAGCGAAAATAACTTCTCCAGTTGCAGTGGATGAGACAAAAAAGGCTGTGCCATCACCTGAAGAAGTGCAGGAAGAAAAAAATTGCCTGTGGAAGAGAAAACAAAATCTCCAGTTAAAGAAATAGAGACACTTAAAGAAGAAGCGAAAATACCTTCTCCAGTGTCAGTGGATGAGTCGAAAAAAGACTGTGCCATCGCCTGGAGAACTGCAGGAAGAAAAATTATCTGTGGAAGAAAAAACAAAATCTCCGGTTACAGAAATAGAGATACTTAAAGAAGAAGCGAAAATACCTTCTCCAGTTGCAGTGGATGAGACGAAAAAGTCTGTGTTATCATCGGAAGAGCTAATGGAAGAGAAACCAGTGTCTCTTGTAAAAGAAATTGCAGCACATAAAGAAGAAAAAAGAAAATGCCTTCTCCAGTTGAAGGGGATGAGGTGAAAAAGACTATATCATTATCTGAAGACGAAGAAGAGATATTGCCTGTGGAAGAGAAACCGAAATCTTCTCTAAAGGAAATAAGAACTGTGAAGGATGAAAAGAAATCTCCAACAGAAATGGACGAGATGAAGAAAATCACGTCATTATCTGTAGAAATACTGGAAAAGGTCGAACAGAAAGCAGAAGAAGTGGTAACTTCTAAAGAGGAACCGAAAACGCCTTCGCCGGTTGAAGAAGACGAATTGAAAAAGATAACACCGTCATCTAAACGTGTACAGGAAGTCGAAATAGAATCAGAGCCAGGAAAAGAGAAATATGAAAGTTTCTTCCCAGTTGAGAAAGAAACTGCTCCTGCTACATTAGAAAGTGACTCCACTTTGAAAGTAATTGAAAATGATTTCCTATTTAAAGCTAGTAAACAAATTCAAGATTATGACTTGATGCTGAGAGAACTGGAAACAGAATGTGTTTTTCCATCTGGAAATGCTGCTCAAGTTCTATTTGAAACAGTTTGCTGCGAGCTAAGGCTAAAGAGAATTTCCATCACGATAGAAACTGTAATAAAAAATACATTATTGAGTACAGAGTTGAAATCATAAAAATAATCAAAACAAAATTTTCTACTTCGAAGAAAATGATAGAAATACAATCTTTTCAGATGAACAAAGTTTCAGTCGCACCTCTGGTTTTGTTACAGAGCACGTATTCGAACACATTTATGACGAGGATATAATTTCGCCAGTGGCCGAAAGCGTAATGGGCGAAGAAATGGAAATTAGAGAAGAAGATCTTGATGAAATAAGCCCTAGTGGAATTATCAAATTTGAAAGTGCAAAAGAACGTCACGCAGATTCGAAACCTATTTATAAAACAGTGTATGAAAAGCCCGAAGCTGAACAAGTTTTTAGACACATTTTTGCCGAAACTATTGTAGACGATGAAATAGAAGTTCTGCCAGATAAAGCTTCATCTGAAATCGTATCTGTGCAGACTTCCGTTGCGACAGAAGAAGAAGAAAAAAAGTAGAAGCTTCTGATTCAATGAAAAAGAAACTGATGTACGTGGAAATAGAAATCGAAGAATCTGTGACTTCAACTACTGATGCTTCACCTGATACAGATGCTCCCGAAATACCTTATGATGGACAATACAAAGAGCAAGTTGATCAAGACCTAGCTCCAGGAGCAGAAGAGGGCTATCGGGAGACCAAAGACAAAGGGACCACAGAATCTCAGAAAGACATAGTGAAAGTGAGCAAACTCCAGCACAGGTAGAAGCTGAAAAATCCAGGTCTTCTTCCAGCGGATTAGCGAGCGATGAGTTGAGCTCCAAAGAACCAAAACTCGTAAAAGAAGGTGTTGTAAAAGGTATATGTGAAATCGAATCTCATGAGATCCGTACTCATGAAATTGTGAAGGAAGAACACCCATCATTGCAAAAGGATACGCCCATTGATGATAAGGAATTTGAAAAAAATTAAATCGGATCAGGACTATACCCCAGTTGAAGAGAAAGCTAGCTCTGTAGAAGTTAAAACAGAGAAAACATCCTTTATTTTAAGTGAAACTGACACTCCATCAGGTTCTGAAATGTCCAAAATGCTGACAAAAACCAGCGTTGTTGAAGGCGATTCTTCTATCAGTGAAACAGTGACAAAAATTACTAGTAGTAAGGTGATATCTTCTGATATAAGTGAAGATAAGTTTATAACAACTACAGAAACAGAAAAAGATGAAGATGTATTCGAAAGCATCACTACAATAACTACAACTACATTAATAAAATCGGACGATTCCGAAGAAATGATTTCGAAAACTAGCATAAAAGATCAAGATACTTTTATTAAAGAATCTTTACAATATGAAGAAGATTTACAGAAAGCCAAAGAAGCAGAACTTGAATTAAGCAGATCAACGACAAAATACGAGACGACTATAGTTTCAACATCACTTTCTGAAAAATTAGACCAGAGCTTAACATCAAAAACTGATGAAATAAAAGAATCTTCGATTGTGGATAAAGTAGCCGAAACACAAAAATCTCCAAGTCATGATTTAGATGAAGAAAAAAGATATTAAATCAGATGAAATTAAACTGTCATCGAGTAAACCACAACTAGTTGATGAAACAGGCACCGAAACAACGGGTGATGGTAGTTCCATTTCCAAAATTATCAAAACAGTTGCTACAACCAAAGTAGTATCCACATCGGAT
Organism: Caerostris extrusa; assembly: GCA_021605095.1. NCBI lineage: Eukaryota > Metazoa > Arthropoda > Arachnida > Araneae > Araneidae > Caerostris > Caerostris extrusa. The sequence goes on along the minus strand of BPLR01000394.1, from coordinate 3,908 downwards.
GCTGCTGATAGAATAGATATGAAATCCAGTGAACAAGATTTGGCTAAAGAGCTTATTGAGACTTCTAAAGATAAAGCAGAAATCGAATCCATTATCCCAAAGAGCTTACCAACAGATGAACAAAGTTCTGTAAGAAAAAGAAACCGAAAAACAACAGATGATGATTCCGACTCTTCTTTGATTAGAGTAGACACTAAAGTAATTGCTACTGTTTTATATTCAGAAGATGATCATCAAGTAGCCAAAACAATCAGTGCAGAAAAAGACATAGAATATCTTCCAGAGGAAGTTAAAAAATTAATAACCTCAAAAGAAACATCATCAGAATATTTAGAAAAGGCCATAGCATCTTCTTTAGAAACTAGTTCTACAGACAGTTCGATAATTCATAAAACAGTAACTGAAACCCTAACTGCAGAAATTAAAAAATCCCCAGAAAGAAAAACTGTCGATGACATCATATCTCCTACGAAGTTCGAAAAAGTTCTCCAATTCCAGTTGATGACGGTGAAAAAGAAATAGATGAAGTAGCACCAGCTATAACCGAAAAAACTATTACTAGCATTACACGTACTATTGTGACCTCAGAAGAAGGCGAAAGTGAGTCTTTTAAAATTGCGACTAGCTCTTCTGAGGAGCAAGATGAAACTCGAACAGAATCTAAAATAAGTTCTGAAACTCTATCAACAGAGGTCTTGTCATCTGAGAAAGATGATACTCATGAAACCAAAGAAGATGAAACACCTGTGGTTACAAAAACTGTCACCACTATTACACGTACAATTGTGACTTCGGAAGATGGCGAGGGAGAATCTTTACAACTAAAAGTAGCACTTCTGAACCACAAGAAATCCAGCAAAAATCTGAAACAGGTGTTTCTGAAACTGAACTAGCACAGGTCTTCAAATCACCTCCTGAGAAAAAAGATGATACTAATATAACCGAGAAACAGAAACAGTAGATGGGACATCCGTTATTACAAAATCTGTTACCACTATAACTCGTACGTTTGTAACCACAGAAGACGGTGAGAAGAGTCACCTACAACTGAAACTACCATTAGCCGTGCTGACGAAAAAGATCTGACACAAACTGAATCACACAGAAGAAAATGCGACGTTGAAAAGGTTTCTCCAACAAAGGCAAATCTTCAACAATCGCAGAAATTTTTAGACGACGAAAAACCAGAAAAGATCGATGACATCCACAGTAACAAAATTACCACAACTGTCACACGTAAAATAGTTACTGGAAGAGGATGGTGAGGAATCCTTATTACTGCCACTAGTACTTCAGATGATCGAGACATAACTAAAATGCAATCCGAAGCTTTCATAAAAAATTAAAATCACCGACTGAGAAGAAACCCGATTCACATGGAACCGAAGAGACAGAAGAGACGGAAAACAATCGATGGAACACCAATAGTCACAAAGACTGTCACTACTGTAATTCGCAAAATAGTGACTTCAGATGAGGGTGATGACGAATCTTATACTACTATGACTACAACTTCTGATAAGCAAAAAAGAGTCACAAAGTGGTATCCAAAGATTCTTCTCAAACAGTAACAACTCGAAGTATTAAAATCGCCTCGGAGAAAACCCGACTCACATGTAACCGAAGACACGAAACAATCGATGGAAAACCCTAGTCACAAAGACTGTCACTACTGTAATTCGCAAAAATAGTGACTTCAGATGAGGTGAAGACGAATCTTATACTATGACTACCACATCTGATGAGCAAAGACACACAAGTAGTATCCAAAACAGATTCTTCTGAAACAGTAACAACAGAAATATTAAAATCACCTTCGGAAAAAAAGTCCGACTCACATGTAACCGAGGAAACAGAAGAGACGAAAAAATCGATGGGACACCCATAGTCACAAAGACTGTCACAACACAATTCGCAAAAATAGTGACATCAGATGAGGTTGATGACGAATCTTATACTACTATGACTACCACTTCTGATGAGCAAAAGACACACAAGTAGTATCCAAAACAGATTCTTCTGAAACAGTAACAACAGAGTATTAAAATCGCCTCCGGAAAAAAAGTCCGACTCACATGTAACCGAGGAAAACAGAAGAGACGGAAGCAATCGATGGGATACCCATAGTCACAAAGACTGTCACAACTGTAATTCGCAAAATAGTGACTTCAGGAGAGGATGACGACGAAAGTCTGCTACTACTATGACTACCACTTCTGATGAGCAAAAGAAACACAAGTAGTATCAAAACAGATTCTTCTGAAACTGTAACAACAGAAGTATTAAAAATCGCCTCCGGAGAAAAAACCGACTCACATGTAACCGAGGAAAACAGAAGAGACGGAAGCAATCGATGGGACACCCATAGTCACAAAGACTGTCACTACTGTAATTCATAAAATAGTGACTTCAGATGAGGGTGATGACGAGATCTTATACTACTATGACTACCACTTCTGATGAGCAAAAAAGACACACAAGTAGTATCCAAAACCGATTCTTCTGAAACAGTAACAACAGAAATATTAAAATCACCTCCGGAAAAAAAGTCCGACTCACATGTAACCGAGGAAACAGAAGAGACGGAAACAATCGATGGGACACCCATAGTCACAAAGACTGTCACAACTGTAATTCGCAAAATAGTGACTTCAGGTGAGGATGATGACGAATCTTATACTACCATGACTACCACTTCTGATGAGCAAAAAGACACACAAGTAGTATCCAAAACAGATTCTTCTGAAACAGTAACAACAGAAGTATTAAAATCGCCCTCCGGAGAAAAGTCCCCTCGACTCACATGTAACCGAGGAAACAGAAGAGACGGAAACAATCGATGGGACACCCATAGTCACAAAGACTGTCACTACTGTATTCGCAAAATAGTGACTTCAGATGAGGGTGATGACGAATCTATACACTACTATGACTACCGCCACTCCTGACGAGCGAAAGAGACACAAGTAGTGGCGCTAAGAAAACAGATTCTTCTCAAACAGTGTAACAACAGAAAGTATTAAAAAATCGCCTCCGAGAAAGTCCGACTCACATGTAACCGAGGAAACAGTAAGAGACGGAAACAATCGATGGGACACCCATAGTCACAAAGACTGTCACCACTGTAATTCTCGCAAAAATAGTGACTTCAGATAAGAGGGTGATAGACTGAATCTGATGACTACTATGACCACCAACTTTCCACATTGAGTGAGCAGAGGGACACACAAGTAGCATCCAAAACAGATTCTCCTCAAACAGTAACAGAAGTATGAATAAATCGCTCCTGAGAAGTCCGGACCACATGTAAATCGAGGAAACAGAAGAGACGAAAAATCGATGGGACACCCATAGTCTACAAAGACTGTCACAACTGTAATTCGCAAAAATAGTGACTTCAGGAGAGGGTGATGACGAGTCTTATGCACTACTATGACTACCACTTCTGACGAGCAAAAGAGACACAAGTAGTATCCGAAAACAGATTCTTCTCAAACTGTAACAACAGAAGTATTAAAAATCGCCTCCGAGAAAAAAAGCGACTCACATGTAACCGAGGAAACAGAAGAGACGGAAACAATCGATGGGACACCCATAGTCACAAAGACTGCACTACTGTAATTCGCAAAAATAGTGACTTCAGATGAGGGTGATGTACTGAATCTGATGACTACTACGACCACCAACTTCGCATTGAGTGTGCAGAGGGAGTCACAAGTAGCATCCAAATACAGACTCTTCTCAAACAGTAACAACAGAAGTATTAAAATCGCCTCTGAGAAGCCCGAGACTCACATGTAACCGAGGAAACAGAAGAGACGGAAACAATCGATGTGGGAAGGAATTCTGGCAAGAGCCTAAAGTGAATACTGCTTAGCTGTAATTCGCAAAATAGTGACTTCAGATGA
>BPLR01000393.1:0-32640 GCA_021605095.1 Caerostris extrusa | reverse complement strand
GTTACGTAACATTGCTGCTGTTTGTAAACATTTCATTGCACCTGGAAAAAGGGAGTGGTAGTTGATTTTTTTTAATGTTCTTTTTTATAAGCATTAAATAATCGCTAGCAGACGATTTTCGAATTAAAAAGGCTGAACAATTGCAATTTAATTGTGATTTAAAAATGCCTAAGCAATTGCAATTCCATAACTTTTTTGTTCTGTTTTAAATATTCATTTCGTTCCCGTAGCTTATTACAATGAAGATTTATTTATTATTTTTTAAATATAATAAATAGATGAGTTACGATTCACAGATTTATTTATTATGTTTTTAAATACAGAAAATTAGTGAATTACGATTCACAGATTTATTTATTATTTTTTTCTATATTTTGTAAGACTCGTAAGCAGACGATTTTCGAATTAAATATGCCTGGACAATTGCAAATTCCATAACTTTTTTTGTTCTGTTTTCATATTCCATTTCTTCCCCGTCGCTTATTACAAATGAAGGTTTATTTATTATTGTTTATTAAATATAATAAATAACTGAATTACATACGCAGATTTATTTATTATTATTTTATATCTTCTGTAAAAATTGTTAGCAGACGATTAAATGCCTGGACAATTGCAGACACGTTTTCATATTCTATAACTTTTTGTTCTGTTTTCATATTCCATTTCTTCCTTCACTTATTACAATAAAGGTTTAATTTTTTCTTCTATAAATGGATGAAATTACTATTCGCCGATTTATTTATTATTATTACTTTTATATTTTCTAAGAATCGTTAGCATACGATTTTTGAATTTAAATGCCTGGACAATTGCAATTTCATAACTTTTTTCGTTCTAGTTTTCATGTTACTAAACATTTTTGTTCTTTTTCTTATTGCATTTATTTCTTTCCCGTTACTTATTACAATGAAGGTTTATTTATTATTTTTAAATATAAATAATAGCTGAATTATGATTCGCAGATTTATTTATTATTTGATTATAGCTTCAGTAAGAATCGTTAGCAGACGATTTTCGAATTAAAATGCCTGGACTACTGCAATTCGCTAACTTTTTGTTCTGTTTTCATATTCCACTTCTTCCCGTCGCTTATAACATTGAAGGTTTAATTTTTATTTTTATAATAAATAATATAATAAATAGTTGAATTACGATTATCAGATTTATTTATTATTTTTTATATATTCTGTAAGAATCCTCAGCAGACGATTTTCGAATTAAAAATGCCTGGAATATTTGAATTCCATAACTTTTTCGTTCAGTTTTCATATTCCAATTCTTCCCCGTCTCTTATTACAATGAAGAATTATTTTTTTCTTATAATAGATAATATAATAAATAGCTGAATTACGATTCGCAGATTTGATTTATTATTTCCTTTATTTTCTGTAAGAATAGTTAGTAGATACTTTTTGAATTAAAATGCCAGTACAATTGTACACGAGTTATCGTATTCCATAATTTTTTTGTTGTGTTTTCATTTCCATTTCTTCTTCTGTCACTTATTACAATGAAGGTTCAATTTTTCCTTAAAATAAATAATTTAATAAATAACTGAATTACTATTCGGAGATTTATTTATTATTTTTTTTTTATAATTTCTGTAAGAAGTGTTAGCAGACGATTTTCGAATTAAAAATGTCTGGACAATTGCAGACAAGCTTTTATATTTTTGTTCATTTATTATTCATTTTTGTTCTGCTTTTTAAATTCCATTTATTTCCCGCCGCTTATTACAATGAAGATTTAATTATTATTTTTTATTATAATAAATAGCTGAATTTCGATTCTCAGATTTATTTATTATTATTTTTTTTCACATCTCCTGTAATGGATATTGATTTTCTGCAGCTGTACCGTGACTCATAAAAATGATTCTGTAATTGTTCAGTCGATGTTCGACTGTTCTTTTTTATTTCCTGCAAAGAAGATATTTAAAAATGATTTAGAACAGTTTCTGTTCCTAAAAAAAATGAGCTCAATTATCGGATTATAAATGGAAGAAATAGCAGGAAATCTGTCTCATAAATGAATGAATTATGTAAACTGCCGATACCGGTAAAGTTCCATACTACAGTGGAATTACTGTACTGTATTTCGGCTAATACGTTGGTGATTACGGTAAAATAAAAAATAGCGAATTGTTTCGCTGTTAGAATAAGTGGGAATAAATTGGCATCAAGAGTTTAGGCTAATCAACAAGGCCATTTCTAATTGATACGGAAGATATTAGCTTGTAGAAGAGGTGAAAAAATGTGTAATGGCTTCTTGTTTTGATATAAATCTCTGCAAACAAAAAAAAAGTAGTAGAATGGTAAGAAATGAAAGGTTATTATATAAAAATTGTTTGTAATTGCTCAAAAAACTTCTAGATGTTAAAGTTTTTGACATAATAATATCGGAAATGAATTATAAATGAAAACTTGCTTGTTTTTTGTTTTTTTTAGCATAGTTTAATTTATACATAGACAACTGAAAATTGTATATTTTTTCAGTTATTTATTGTTAACGCTCTAGAATTAAACGGTTCTTTAGTGTTCAAGTGGCTAGTGCTCTGACGTTTGGTACCGCAGGCTTTACAGGTTCAAATCCTGACTTTGGCATGGATGTTTGTTAGTGGTTAGGAATCCACTTTAAACTATAGGTAACGGTCTGTTTAGTCTCCGTGCACAAAAGCGATCGTAGCAAAACCAAACATCAAACCAAACAAAACCACACAATTAAAAAAAGTTATTGCTCTTAAATATATGCAAGATAAGAACATTAAATAGAATATGTTTCTATAGTAATCTTTACTATACTACATCTAACTATCTTCTTTTTAAATAGAATATGTAAAAGAATTTGTTCAAAATAAATTTAATTATAATGAATAATTTATCCCCCCAAAAAAAAGTATCGGAATGGTGAGAAATGAAAGGTTATTATATAAAATTGTTTGTAATTGCGCAAAAAAAGCATCTAGAAGTTAAAGTGTTTGAGATAGTAATGTCACAAATGAAACATGTATGAAAATTTACTTGTCTCTTTAGTCGTAGCTTTGTTTAATTCATACATAATTGCAAGTGAAAAAACAGTATATTTTTCAGTTATCTATTGTTATATGGGGTAAATAATAAATAAATATATGAATATGTTTCATATTTGAAAAGTAGCTTTTGTTCAAAATGATGTAAATCATAATGCAGTTTACATGTAAAATTAACATTCATAAACGCAGAAAATAAATAAGTTAAAAATCAAAAATAAATTGTTATATTCAAATTTCTGTAACCTTAATCAGAGACAAAATTCAAGTAAAAACAAGTAATTACTAAAGCTCGTCTTTTAAAATGTTAAGCATATTTGTTGACTCTTGTAAAAAAAAAAAATAAAATGCCCTCGCCTCCTTACTGAAATATAAACCCAAAAGTTACAAAATTTGAAAATTATATGCGAAATCACAATCAATATTAGATTTTTATAAAAATAAATATGACTATCGATCTTGTTTTCACCCATGTGGTTATTTTTGGTTAATTTACATTTATGTATTGGGCCTGATGGTCGGAGGCCATGGATGTTTTTAGTGGTTCGAATACACTTTAAAACCGTAGGTTCCAGTCTAATAGGATAGTAGAGCGACGGGGTAGTGTTATTCGCGTCCGCAGAATGTCTTCAAGTTGCACGTACCGCCTGGGTAGCGATAAATTAGTAACAGCGGTGAAGCCCTTGCTTGTGGCATAAAGATGTGTTGCCAACTAAAATGTAAAAAAACATTTATGCATTATCATCCTCATCAGAGGCGCCACATCCATGGTGGGCCTACTGTCAGATTTCGAGACAGGAGATGTTTCTTTCATACGGATTAGGATTGTCAGCCCTACGCCCAACGCTCTGCGGTCATATTATTAGACCGGGATGTGCGATTGAAAGTTGATTCCGAATGTTCTGCAATCATCCAGGGCACTGCCGGGACTCAAGTCAAAACCTGTGATACCCAGTGCCAGAGCGCTAGTCACACGGCCATCAGGTCACTCGAGGTTTTAATAACACAGTAGAGCACTGGACGTAGGGCTGACAACTCCACCCCGTTAAAAGTCAGCGTTACGGAGCTAAAGTTCGACTTATTACCTGCGGGTATTCCATCACATCCATTATATCACTGAAAATAATTATAAAAATTAACAAAAACAAACTCCTGACCTTGATAACACAGGCTTCAGATTCGAGGTCTGATTGGTGGCATGAATATTTGTGAGTTGTTTGGAATCACGTTAAACTGTAGGGTACGGTATAATTAGCCTAAAGTGTGCAAAAAATGACAATAGATCGTCAAAACAGAACAAAACAAAAACAATTTGTTATGGTAAAATTTCAACACTTTTGAATGGCGCAACATCAAAAGTGATCATGGGACTGAGCCACACCCGCTTTTTGCTTTATACTTTTTAATATTTTACTTATTCAATTCCTTCTATTCTCAATTCCCTATATATATCTTGTTCAAATTTTCAATTTTCATAAAATATTTTTATTTCTCCACTCAAGTTCAAACACCTTTTTTTTTTAACTTGTAGTGGATGACACTTGATGTTAATGCAGTTTTTTCAAATATTAATTCGGTAATTAAATTTAATTAATTAATTTTAGTTTTTTTTTAGATTTAAGTTGCATATATTTACCAATAGATGAACCAAATAAACTTTTTAAAAAATGAGTGAAAAATTATTTATAAGGAGACTTTCTGCAATAGAAGTGAAAAAAAGTAGAATTGACTTTAAAAAAAATGTATATTACTAGTTTACATTTTTACGCTTTCAATTACATATCTATACCAAATATTCTACGTTAATACTATTTTAATTATGTGGGAAAAAACTTTATAATCATGCCATATTTGAAGTTTTTTATGTAATTAGAAATACTATACATATAAAGGAGTGGCCCAAGACATCAGATTATAATGATTAAGCAAATACCCTGGTAATACAAAATTAAATAGGGACTCATGACAGGAGTTCTTAACCTTGGCATTGGCTGTTCCCAGACCTTATCATTAGCTCGATCGCATCGTTTTTGTCAAACCAGAAGCAATTATGTTGAAGTAATACAACTTGCAAATCGATATCTATAACGACGGAGTTTGCGAACCAGATAAAGATCTGGAATTAAGACCACACGAAAACAGGATCAGTTACTAAGATATGGCTGCTGCGATAGCCATTTTTTATTTTTTAGCGGTAGTAGTAGTAAGTGAGAATTAAGCTGTTGACATTTACAGTTTTTCGATACTGATATCTAAAAGAGTAATAATAAATTCTGATTTAGGCTTGGCCAATATATTTTTAAAGTTAACGAGGAGAAATGGAAGTTAAAAAGAAAAAAAGTTAATTCCTTGTTCTAATTTTTATCTTCAGCAACTTTTTTCTTTTTTTCTCACTAAAATTTTTTTTTTTGTTCTAATGCAGCTGGTAAACACTTAGATAGTTGTCTTTGATTTTAAGGCAAGCGCCGCACCGATGTTACTCACTTAGCCCTACTCAAGAGGTGCGTGTAGCTTGAAAGATAAGCTACGGACGCGGAATAACAGTACCACCGCAACGCTCTACGATCATGTTAAACCAGGACCTACAGTTTAAAGTGGATTTTGAACCACTACAAACATCCCTAGCACCGGCAGGGACTCGAACCCAAAACCATCCATTAAGAGAGGAACATTGACTTCCGGTAGAATTTTAGGAGCCCCATGGTAGCTTATTCGTATTATATAAAATCTAGAAAATTCCTATCTGGCAATGTGATTAGCTATCCATGCTGACGCTTTACATGTGGTAACAAATGCCAACGAGCTTCCTCATTTTTTTAATACAAACTAGAGGTTCGGAAACCTGTTGGTGGCATGGGTAATTGCTAATGGTACAGAATCCACGTTAAACAGCAGGTCCCTGTCTAATTTTCCTTGGTGTGCAAAAATGAGCGTAGGGCGGCATACCAAACCAAACCTCATTTCGGACAGCACTGATTGCAATGGAAACCAGCAGTGGTTACGAACCTGAGTCCTTCGGCTGCCAGTTAAGCACATTACCTCTGGATGGTTATCGATTTTTTTAAATAAGAAATATTTGTAGTTGTAAAATGTTATATTGTAATATATATAGTTGAAAAATAGTATATATTTATAATATATATGTTTGTAAAATAGTATGTATTTGTAGTACATATAGTTGAAAGCATATATTCGTACTATACATTGTTGTAAAATAGTAAATTTTAAATTGAAAATGAGTCTTCCTTTTAGACACAGTAGTATACTACAAATATATACATTTTTTACAACTATATAAAAATGTATATATTTGTAGTATACTACTGTGTCTAAAAGGAAGACTCATTTTCAATTTAAAATTCCAGGGCTTTGTAATTTAAAATTCCCCCCTTTTTAGGTTGCTCGCACTGTCCCTGATATCTGTGAGAAATTTGACGTCAAAATATTCATTAATGTTTGAGTTACACTTTACGGCTTTGCGGGACGCTAAAACTGATTCCGCCGATTTTTGAAATGTCTGTATTCATTGAGCAAAGAACTTGCATTGAACTTTGTTTGCTGGAAACGTATAGAATGTTGCTGAAAGCATTCAGTGAGCATTCCTATATCGGAAAGAAATGTTTATAAGTGGTATACACAGTTCAAAGAAGGCAGAGAATGCGTTGAACACAAAGAGCCCTCTGGTCGACAAAATCAACCTCAACCGACGAAGCTCACGTCCAAAAATTAAAGATTTGGTGCCTGCAAACAGTCGATTTACAATTAGAGACCTTGCTGATGATGTTGAAATTCAAAAGAACCCCATATCGTCCCACAACCCTCGTATTCACACCGTGCGACTTCACGGCTATTACCTAAACTCAAAGACCACTCCGGGGACACCATTTTGTGTCGATCGAAGAGATTCAACGTGAATCGGTGAGCTCTTTGAAGGTCATCCCAGCCAATGGCTTTTAGCATGCATTGAGGATCGGAAAAAACGTTGGCATATGCATTGTGTCCGGAGGGGACTACTTTGAAAGGCGATGAAATAATTTTGGTTGAATAAATAAAGAGTTTTTGAAAAAATATAATTGGTCTTACTTTTTGGGCACAGTAGTATATAGTTGTAAAATGGAAGAGACTGCAATGCGTAACGTAATAGAAGTATTATAAATGAAATAAGAAAAACCCAGTTAGACAATGTTATTTATGAAAAGTTATTTTATAAAAAGCTTTTTTAAAAGTTATTTTGCAAAAGTTATAATAAAAGAAAGGTCATTGAACAATTTCTTTATAAATTGAGGAAAAATTACTTCCTCTTCATAAAAAATTACAATTGATAAATGAATAAGCATGTGAATTGAAATGGACAATTGAAAAAGCAGAAATAACAATTCTTGGTTAATTCAGAAAAGTTTTCTTGGCGGCTATTTACATATAGTTAACAAAAGATCAAAATTTTTCAATTAAAGTTTAAAAACAGAAATTTTAAAGAAATTGAAGATAATAAATGTGGAACAAAAATTTGGTAAATACTACTTCCTGCAGTATACAATATACTACACGAAATAAAAAATACTTGTAATGTAATGATGTGAATCAATCATCTAAAATACAATTAACATATCATATACAATATAGTCATTTGATTTACCATTTCTTTATAGTAATTATTTCTATATTGCAAATAGACAAAAAAAACACGAACAAATTATATTATTTGATTATAAGTTAAATATGTTTTGTTTTTCCCAAATACTGATTGGCCATTTTATATTGTCATTCTCAATAGAGCGATATATTCACGCCATCCGGGTACACCAAGTGAGGCCTACCACATGCTGGGCTGTAGGGTCGTAGTGGAAAAGTTCCATCTTAATTGCTATGGACCTTTGCTTCAACAACAGGCCCTCGAGTGACGTGGAAGTTTCAGATGATCAGTCTACGTTTTTTTTTTTTTTTTTAATACTGTGCCCAAAAAAGTAACACCAATTTTTTTTTTCAAAAACTCTTTATTTATTCTTCCAAATTTATTTCATCGCCTTCAAAATAATCCCCTCCGGACACAATGCAATTATGCCAATAATTTTTCCAATCCTCAATGCATGCTAAAAAGTCATCGGCAGGGATGGCCTTCAAAGCGCCCGCCGATTCACGTTGAATCTCTTCAAGTTCCCGGAAGTGGAGAATACGGTGGTTGTGAACGATATGGGTTTCATTTTTGGCGAAAAAGTCACAAAAATCGATGCAGTGTGAGCTGGCGCCTTATTGTGATGCAAAAATCAAGAGCTTATCTTTCCATAAATGTGGCCTCTACTTGAGAATAGCTTCACGCAAACGACGCATAAAACTCAAATAATATTCCTTGTTGAGAGCTTGGCCCGGCGGAATTAATTCATAATGTACCCACCACAGTAATCGAAGAAAACAGTCAACATGACCTTGATTTTTGAGCGACTTTGGCGTGTTCTTTTCGATCTTGCGATCACCTTTGTCATGATATTCGCTCGATTGATTGGTTGTTTCCGGGTCGTAAGCATAAACACAAGTCTCATCTCCAGTTATGATGCATTTCAACTTGTCCTGATCATCAGAAAGCATTGTTTACACACTTAAACGCGGCGATGTTTTTCCAAAAAATTCAGTGTTTTCGATACCAATTGAAATCGTTTGAGGCCCAAAACTTCTTTTAAATGGAATTGACAGAACCTTTTGAAATTCAACATAAGAAGCAATGTCTCTAATTGTAAATCGATGGTTTGGAAGGACCAAATCTTTAATTTTTTTGGACGTGAGCTTCTTCGGTTGAGGTGGAGGGTCTTCAGAGGCGCTCTTCGTCTTCAACGCGTTCTCTGTCTTCTTTGAACTGCTTATACCACTTGTAAACATTTCTTTCCGATATAGTTTGCTCACCGAATGCCTTCTACAACATTCTATACGTTTACGCACACGAATATTCATTCCGCAAACAAAATTTAATGCAAGTTCTTTGGCCAATTAATTCAAACATTTTAAAATCACCGAAATCAGTTTCAGAGTCTCACAAAGCCGAGCGTCACTCAAACACTAATGAATATTTTGACGTGAAATTTCACACAGATATCAAGGACAGTGCTAACAACATAAAAAAGAAGAAGAAAAAATTCCATATGCCCGGGAAATTTAAATCGGTGGTTTTAATTTTAAGACGCAGTAGTAGGAAGAATCAGTATGGCATTGAACACAGAAGGCACAAAGCACTGCTGCACTGCCTACGTACGTTATGACCTAACACGTAAGGCCATGTGAACTTTTTAAAACTTCAGCTCTTCCTTTTAGTTATATAAATGTAATGAGGAAGTTTAGAATCCGTTTTTGTGTTTATTTTTATAGATCCTAACGTTCTGTTACAATTTAATTCTATGACCAATAAAAATGTTTTATAAGGGGTTAAAGTTTTGGGGCAAAAATTCAAATACAACACTTGTTTTTATATAAGTTATATTAAGTCACCAATACAAGTTCTTTAAAGTAAAATTTTAAAAATTGTAGTATCCTTAAGCGATAATTTTAATGAAAGCTGAGAAATTTTTAATGAAATTAATTTTTTTTTTTAACTTGAAGCTAAAGTTTTAACCCATAAAATTATGGGTCTTGTATGGGGAAAAGGGATTTTCATGTCTTTGATCCCTTGTTCGTTTTCTTGACTACTTTCAACGTTTCCTATTGGTTTATTTTTTTTTTATTTTTTTTATTTCAATTGTAAGTAGTGCATTTTCTTTCTTTGGATTATTGTTATTATTTATTCCTCCTTTATATTTTTCTGTGCGTTAAATTTAAAAGAAAATAAAAAATTTTTTATTGGTTTATTTATATTTCTTTCGTGTGCTTTTTTTTTTTATAAATTTCTTTCACTTGCATTTTTATAAAAGCGTTTGGAATTCTATATTTTTTTTTTTATTTATTTTTATTTATTTATTTTTAATTTCTTTCATTTGCTTTTTATAAAATTATTTAGAATTCTATAATTTATTTATTTAAATGTCTTTCGTGTGTTTTTATAAAATCGTTCAGAATTCTACATATATATATATATATATTTTTTTATTTTATTTGTTTCTTTTTTTCAGTTTTGAACGATAGCTGATGAAAATAATTTAGTGCCTGCGTATGATCTATTCATACTTTTTCCTTTATTTGTTTAAGATTGTTGTTATGCATTTTTTCTTACATTAAATTCAAAATATTGTGGGTAACCAATACATCAGCTCAACCAATTATTTTTTTATTTCATTTTAATCTTTTTATCGTTCGTGGGATTACTTTAAAACAATTTTGTGAAGAAGTAAATTTTAAATGTAAATAGGATATTTAAAACTTAAAGGGCTTACAATAGAAAGTATTATAAAAATTATTTAGTTATTCATTTTTTTGCTAACAAAATATTAATATAAACAAATCCACTTTTTAATTTCAATATTATTAAATTTTGTTGTTTCTTTTATCCTTGTGTCATTCTATTCACTTGAGACAATAATTAATGTTAGGTAATTCAACTAATCATAATAATAATAAGATGAAATAAAATAAAATAAAAAGAAAAATATAAAAAAGTAAATAAAGTTAACAAACACAAAAACGTAGAGGAAGAAAAAAACAATAACAATAATCAAAAGAAAGAAAATGCACTTCTATGTCACTACGTATAATAGAAATAAGTATAAATTCACATATTAATCATATTTACAGGAATTCTGAAATTCAGGTAAATTTTAGAAAAGAGGGTTTTGTTTCTACATATGACATAAGCGCAATAGGCTAATGTTTCTTTAGAAATCAAAGAATTTGTTTAAGAAATCTTTCTATTGCTTTCCAATATTTTTCTAATGCAGCTGGCAAACACTTAGACAGTTTGGTCTTGGATGCCTTAAGGCAAGCGCTGCACAGACGTTATTCAATTTGCATTACCCAGAAGGCGCGTGTAACTTGAAGATAAACCACGCACACGGAGTAACAATGCCCCGCAACGCTCTACGATTATATGAGACCGAGACCTACGTTTAAAGTGGGTTCCTAACCACTACAAACATCCATGGCACCGCCGGGACTCTAACCCGAAACCTGTGGTACCGAGCGCCAGATGTACCACAGGTAATTTATTTGTTTCACAATTTGCACAACTGCACAAATTACTGGAATGGAGGCGGAATCATTGTCATCATTACATAATAATTTTAGTTAAATATCTTTCTAAAAGATTTTTAACTAAAATTATTATGCAATACAAAAATGAAAAGCAATTTCGAAATGGCAGAAGAAAAGGGGTTTACATCAATCTTTTACTCTTTAAACTAGTTCAGAATTCTGATAGATGATACGACGATGCGTGTATTGAATTCCATGTGATTTAATTGGATTGGGGCAGTATGAGCTGTTTTGGATTTTCGAACTAAAGAAGTGTGATTCAGGCTCTGAATATCAAAAAATCGAACCAAAGCTTCTGTGTCTATTCGCGGGATAATCACTATAAATCGCTGGGTCAGAAAGTCCTTTCCAGTTCGGGAGGAATGTGATTTAGTTTTAATCGCTCTGCAGTCATTTTTTGCATACTTTGGGCAAATTAGACCTGGGCCTACAATTTAACGGGGATTCGAACCACTAACAAACATCCCCTGCCACCCACAGGATTCGAACCACTGCAGCCTGTAGTACCAACAAACACAGTGATAGCCAATTGACCATCAGATGGTTTGAGAAATGTGAAAACTCTGCAGATTTCGCTCTTAAGAGTGTTCGTTTCAAATTGTGGTATAACAATGTTAGTGCATTGTAGCAGATTCCCAATGGTGTATCATGGAAAACGCTGAATCTCATACCGTTATTAAATTTATCATTATTTTAATGCAGCTGGCAATACAAAGACAGTTATATTCATGCCCATAAGCAAGGCCTGCACCGATGTAACATTTAGCCTTACCCAGGTATGCGTGGCTTAAGATAAACCACGGGCGCGGTAACTCTACCTCCATGACGCTCTACGATCCTATTGTATTTCACCTACAGTTGAAAGTGAATTCCGAACCCCTACAAACATCCATGGCACCACCGGAACTCGAACCCGAAACCTGTGGTACCGAGCCAGAGTTCCAGCCACTCTGCCATCAGGTTCCATCACCGTTATTAAATTTTATCATAGTGGAAACTATTAATTTACCGTTGTATTTTACCGTAATAATAACAAATGACCTAGAGTCAAAATGCATGACTTTGATAAACAACAATATTGCCATTATTCACATCGTTATTTTGGTTAATTTTCATTCATTAATTTTAATCACAAAATTGTTATTGAAAAAAAAAAAAAGACCGATTGCAGAAATCTTGTATAAAAATTCGAACTGAGCATTATTTTTTCTTATGGAATTTTTTTCTTCTGTTTTCTGTTTCACTTTCGATTATTATTCGTCCGTGAATACTTTGCATAATATCATAATAATATTTTTTTTTTATTTAACTGCAAAATGTTTCGCTTTTTATTAAATGCTATGCGTTTTTTGGATTTCCAAAAATATTAATTAAATTTTTTTAATTCCCAATGTTCTGGTTTACTAACCTTAAACATATCAAAATGTGTGTTGTTAATATACTATTGCGCCTAAAAAGTTTTTGTTTCAATGCAGCTGGCAAACACTTAGACAGTTTGGTCTTGGATGCCATAAGGCAAGCGCTGCACAGACGTTACTCATTTTGCATTACCCAGAGGGGCGCGTGTAACTTGGAAGATGATGGACGCGGGGTAACAATGCGCCCGCAACGCTCTACGATCCAATCAGGACCTACGGTTTGGAAGTGAATTTCGAACCACCACAAACATCCCATGGCACCGCCCGGACTCGAACCCGAAACCTGTGGTACCGAGTGCCAGAGCGCTAGCCACTCGGCCATTCAGGCCCGTGCCTAAAAAGTAAGACCAAATATTTTTCTTTCAAAAACTCTTTATTTATTCTTCCAAATTTATTTCATCGCCTTCAAAGTAATCCCCTCCGAATACAATGCACTTATGCCAACTTTTTCAATCCTCCATGCATGCTAAAGTCATCGGCAGGGATGGCCTTCAAACCCTCGTCGATTCACGTTGAATCTCTTCAATCAACTTGACTTAAAATGGTGGCCCCGAAGTGGTATTTTAAGTTTAAGGAAAAGCCAGAAGTCACACGGTGTGAATACGGTGGTTGTGGAACGATATGGGTTTCATTTTTGGTGAAAAAGCCACGAAGAATCAATGCAGTGTGAGTTGGCGCATTCAGTGTTCTTGGTACCAATCGAGATTTGACGCGTTTGAGGCCCAAAAGGAATTGACCGATTCTTTTGAAATTTCAACATCATTCATTCATTCATTCAGGGATTCATTTATTCTACTATCAATCATTCTCGATCTCTAATACATATGATACGTGAAAGTTGACGTCGCGTTAGTGTAGCGTTGTCAATGAAAATGCAATATTTTTGGTCAAAAATAAGCTGATTTAAATCTCATTCCCCATAAATCTCACAGACCCTTGAGTCACACATTCATTAAAGATTATTAATTCATTTTAGAATGCTCTAACAAAAACTTAGCTGAAAAGTAGTAATAAGGAAAACTTTGCAATCGATTGAACATTTTAAATTTAATCAGTGTAAGAATTTAGTACGAAATTTTAGTAAAAATCAATGAAAACAATAGAGCTTTTTTCGCTGAAAACTAATACCATTATACTATTTTTTTTTTATTAATATTTTAAATCTATAAATGACAATTTAAAAGATTTCTGCATCAATGATTTCAGAGCAATATTAATTCTAGTCAAGAAATTCAATTATTATTTGATTTTCGTTGCAAATATATTGTTACAACTTACTTACAAAATACATCCTTTAAAAAGTATAAATACTTAAAAGTTTTCAAATGTAGATTACTCTCACTTAATAACGGCAAAGTTAATCTACTATAATCTAAAAAGTTAATCCAGTTGATTCACTATAACAGTGGTGGCCAATCCAAATGATCTTGTGCGCCACTTCTTCAGAAATGCATCATAACTCCACGAGCCACACATAAAACTATATATTTCTATATTAGATTTAGACCCACTATAGACATTTCTTTGGAGTGAAAAATGGAAACACAATGAGTTATTTTTTTTGTGTTTACTGTTATTCTTACACGTGAACACAGATAATATAATAATAATGATACTAAACGCATATTGTAAAGAAATATATAACACTAAAAATGAAATATCAAATAAATATATAAATATTAACGGAATAAAAAAAAAACGAAATTTAAAAAAATATTTTTTACTAGTGCGTTATTTGTTTCTCCACTCTTTCACTTAGCTTTTACCAATCGATCTCAATTTGGATATTTGCACATCGTAATGGATGTCGCAGGTTAGCGTCCGTTATGTTTGAACGTGATTTGTGTTAAATCAATTTCAGTTTAGAAAAAAAAAAAAAACCGATTCGCTGGGGTAAGTTGAACCAAAAGCGCTAACATCTTGACTAAGAGTCTGGTTTGCTCTGTTATAAACAATCAACTGTGCGTATCTAGGGATGGTCACTACTTCACCGAGATCAATTAAAGTGAAACATACAAACTGTTATATTCGAAGTTCCAAGATGCGCACGCATCATGAGTTCGCAGAATATAATTAATTATTCTGAGAACACATAAATAAAACAGGCAATATCTGTCCTATATTCGCAGGAATATTATTTTTAAAAACCAAAGTTAATTTTTTCTCATCATTTCGGCAGTTAATTTCTGAATGTATGGATGCACACATAATGTATTTTTCTAATACATCGGTTTTCACTACTTTTTGCCATTATAAAATAAATATATTTTTGTAATAGTGTGACAAATTTCAAGTGCCGGAAAAATATTCAAGGCGGGCAGCGGGTTGGTCCCCTCTACAGTATAATAACAACAAATATGTAAAGTTCCCAAGATGCCACCACGGAAACCTGCTTTATTGCTATCATACTTTGCTATCAAAATTATGATAAAAGAAATTCTCCACGGTTAGTATCTGAGGCTTTCTACCTTCAATTTGAGTCCAGAAAAAGGGCATTCTGGCTTACAAATTTAACAACATTAATATAGTCCATATTCAACAGAGACGTAGCTCATGTTGTTGCTCTAATGTAGCTGGCAATATAGAGACAGTTAATCTTTATGCCATAAGCAAGGGCTGCACCGCTGTTACTCATATAGCACTACCAGGGGCACGTGTAACTTGAAGATATGCCATGGATGCCCCCACAGCGCTCTACGATACTATTAGACCGAGACCTACGGTTCAAATGGATTCGAACCGCTACAAACATCCGTGGCACAATACATAAATGTAAATCAGCCAAAAATAACAAGATGATGGGAGAAAACAAGATTGATAATCAAACGGTAAGAATGTTATTGAGGATAATTTGTGTTTTTATTTTTTTAACTTTAGTTTTCTGAGTTTATGATAAATCCAAAATGGTTCATTCATTCTAACTTACATCAGTTTAAACAACCTCCTTTACAAATATGAAACATATTGCTTCCATCTATCACATATTTAAGAGCGATTATTTTTTTGAAGATATGCCACTGAGGCGAGTAATACTACTTCCACAACGCTCTACGAGTATTCGAACGGGACCTACGGTTTAAAAAGTGGATTCCAAACCACTATAAACACCATGTCACCGCCGGTATTCGAACCCGAAACCTGTGGTACCGAGCGCCGGAGCGCTAGCCACTCAGCCATCAGGCCCAGAGACGTAGCTGGTGGTTTTCGAATTTACCCTCATTCAAAAAACTTAATGCTTTATCCACCAAGTCGTTGCGGCTTAAATTTAAAACAATAATAATTTAAATATAAGTTGATTATCAAATTACTTTACAAAATTGCATCGGTCAGTTTTAATAATGTTATTATTTATACAAAACTAATCTAATTTAATTTATCTGGAATCTAATTGAACTTTTCTAATTATATTTAACAAAATAAGTTAATTGAATTATTTGTAAGTATCATATTTACTTAAATGGCTATTTTTGGATTGCCACTAACAAGTGGCGAATGAACCTTCAACAAAATTAAAAACTGTTAAAATATCTTGATTTAGAATGATAGTAAGAGGATAACAAAATTAAAAATACAGATTCAGTACTTGAAGTAAAAACTAGGACAATTAAACTATTAATTTAAGAATCTAGAATTTGGAATCTAGAACAGGGGTGGTCAACCCACGGTCGGTCTTGAACCTTTTTGTGGCCTGTGAGATTTATCACACTTTTACAAAATATATTTATTTATAATGGTCAAAGTAGTAAAAAACAATGTATTAAAAAATACATTATGTGTGCATTCATGCATTCAAAAATTAACTTTGATTTTAAAATAATATTCTTATGAATATATGACAAATATTGCCTGTTTATTTATGACAGTTATGAGTTCGCAGAATAATTAAATTATAAACTCAATTACGGTGCAACACCAATTACAATAATGACCAACTACGATAAACACCAATTACAATTACGATTGCAACACCAATTACGATGTGCAAATATCCAAATTGAGATCGATTTGTAAAAGCTAAGAGAAAGAGTGGAGAAACAAATATTGCAAAAGAAATATTTTTATATTAGTAAAATAAATATTTTTTAATGATTTCATTTTTTTTTTTCCGTTTATATCTATATATTTTTTATGTTTCATTTTTAGTGTTATATGTTTCTTTACAATGTGCGTTTAGTATCCTTATTATTATATTGTCTGTGTTTACATGTAAGAATTTAAGTAAACACTATAATAATAACTCATTATGTTTAAATTTTCACTCCATAAAAGTGTCTATAGTGGGTCTAAATATAATATGGGGACATATAATTTAATATGTGGCCCGCGGAGTTAGGATGCATTTCAAAGTCGCCCGCGAGATCATTTGGGTTGGCCACCCCTGGTCTAGAAAATGTATCATTTGTGTTACGTTAATTAAATACTTAAACTTTTCTTTTCTGTTTATTTTTATTAATTATGTTGTTCAGTTGTTATGGAAAACACATAACTATCCGAATCAATCGAGTGAATTTCGAAATGGTAATTCCGTATTTACAGTAATTGTTGAATGTTTTTATAGATAAATAAATGGAATAATTTATCTTTTTTTTTTTTTTATTTGTTCCAATGCAGCTGGAAAACACTTGACAATTGTCTTGGATGCCTTAAGGCAAGCGCTGCACAAACGTTACTCATAGTACTACCCAGGAGGTGCGTGTAGCTTGAAGATAAGCTACGGACGCAGAGTAACAATACCTTCGCAATGCTCTACGAATCATGTTAGACCGGGACCTACGGTTTTAAAGTGGATTCCAAACCACTACAAACATCCATGACACCGCCGGGACTCGAACCCGAGCGCCAGAGCGCTAGCCACTAGGCCATTCAATAATTTATCTATCAAAATAATAAAAAAATTTTTTTTTTTTTTTAAAGTCAATTTCTACTTTTTTCACTGTATTGCAGAAAGTCCTTTATGAATAATTTTCATTTATTTTTTTAGGTTTATCTGGTGCCATCTATTGGTAGATACATGCAACTTAAATCTAAAAAAAACTAAAATTAATTGATTAAATCTAATTACTGAACATATTTGAAAAAAAACTGTATTAACATCCATCCACTACAAGCTCAAACAAAAAAATGTGTTTGAACTTGAGTGAATGAATAAAAAGTATTTTATGAATGATAGAATATTTGAACAAGATATATATAGAGAGAGTGTGAGCTAATAGAAGGAATAAAAAAAATGTATGAGAAAATGCAAAATTATGGCCATAGTACAATCGATAGCCGAGAGATGGCGCCACACGGATTACTACGGAAAATGTGTGGACCGGCATTTCTCCACTGTGGGACTTGTTGCTTCTCCTCGGCAATTCTCCTCTTTCTGCCAATAGCAATCTAGCAAGTGCAGTAATCCAGCAACACGTTACAGCGCCTGCGTCGGAACGGAGAGAGTTTTCAACGAAGTTTCCCAGACTTACTTTCCCGCTGGATTAGCGTTTCTTGCCGGGGCAGGACGTTCGCAATTTTCCCTCGTCTACGGTTGTCTTCAAGTTTCGTTTTAACCCTTGATGAGATTTCTGTTTACTTTTTGGATTTTAGTTATAAAAAAAAAAACAGTCTTTGTACCTGAAGCTTTATTTGTATTTGAAAGGAAGCATTATAGCTTAGTGTTTGAACAATGCAAACGAACTAATTGTGGTTACGATCGTTTTGTCAAGAACAATAACTTGTTTATAAAATTTCGTTTACAATTTCGTGAAAGATTTTGATAATTATTTATTCCTTTTAATTTAAAAAGATCTTCTTCCGTTGTCTGGACAAAATATTGAAGTTTAAACTTTCCAAGAATACTTGCTGTGAGTGTGTGCTATGACTCTGATGTTACTAAATTACAACTAATTGGTAATACATAATTTATTCTTCTGATCCAATCGATGTTCAGAAATAGGTGCGACTGACTGTGGTGTAACATTCGATTTTCGATCGATGAGAGGTGACTTCAGAACCAGCATGATGCCAGTGGCTCCAGCAGCCATTCTGCCACCGCACAGAACTTCCACAAACTCCACCAAGCCGAAACTGGGCTTTTCCATCGAGTCCATCGTGGGTCTCGAAGCCAAAACCACCCCCAAGAGATCCCCGAGCCCTGAAGAGGATGACCGATGTTCTGATGGTGAGATCACCACCATCACACCGCCACCAGCACATTCCCACCAAAATTTACACCCTCAGTGGTTCACCTTATTACAGGACACCAGTAGAAGAAATGTACAATAGCTATAGCCAATTTGGACCACAAAGAGTATTGCCTACCAGGACATCCGATTATCCTCATAGAGGCGATCTGGTAGCACCCCATGTTACCAGCAGTCCTATAGCATATCCTTCTGTGATGCCACATTATGGGCCATCAGCAATTTCTCTAGGACATTGCGGACAATATCCTTTAACATCCTATCTGGTAAACAGGGACTATTCCTCCTATCCTTGGTTAATGGCAAGACAGCCAAGGATTCTGCCGTACAGGCCACAAGGTAAGATGAATTTCAAATTTGATCAAAGAGTTATTATTTTCAAGTATTTACACATAAGCTAGGCAGTCTTTACCTAATATAAAATCTAATTTTAAAAAATAATTAATTTCAAGTTAGATCATAAAATGTTCAGAAAACTTACTTAATTATTACTAATACTTACATTTACACTGTATTGATATTAATACTTATATTTTCATAGCATTAATATCACTAGCATTTTGTATTGATATCAATACTTATATTTTCATTGTATTAATATCAATATTTATATTTTCATTGTATTAATATCAATACTTGTATTTTCATTAAAATTAGTTTAAAGTAATTGAAGAAAATTTATACTACTGTTTAATTAATTTACAAATAACTTATTAACTAACTTATTGTTTAATTAATTTATAAATTTAATCAGGTTTGTCAAGTACAAAAATGTTGCACAGAAATTATTAAATTGAAAAAAAAATTCTTTTCATTATTAGCATTAATTAAATAGTGCATTTCATTTGAGATACTCTAAGCAATACGTTGTTAAATATTGGCTCTTCCAATATTCTTTGATTGAACATGAATACTTTGCACAAATGCATTAAAACTGTAATCATTTTTAATTAATATTTCATAAAGAATTACTTATCAAATATTATCCTATAATAAATCTTCTTGTATACGTGTTTTATTTAGTATGTAACAAATTAATCAATATTTTTTTATATATGAAGTGCACAAAACAATTAAAGCGCTTAGTTTAAAAAATATTGCTATTTGATCAACAATTTCTCAGAAGCTAATAATAAATTTTGGAAGACTTAATATTACATATAAAATAATACAGAAATAATTTAAAAAAAATTGTTCAAATTGTATTTGAATTTTTATGAATAGATAGAATAATTAAATGAAGATTTATAATAAATACTACGCAGATAATAAATAACAAAGCGCAAAATTAGAAGCTATGTAAGAATTAATAATTATTAAACATTAGAAAACTTATTTAATATATACAAATTAATTTTCATTAAAATTAACTGTTTTTAAAAATTGTTTCTTAAAAACAATATATATATTTTTTTAAAATATATTTAAATATATATATTTGTATATATTTACAATATATTTTAAGAGGATATACCGTCTTTTTTGCAAATTTCCGTTATTAAAAGTGACATTGTATTGAAAATAGCATGTAATATTTTTGAAAGCTTTATAAAAATATCACCACTACTAATAAAAACTTCATGAAGAGCAAATATTTATTAAACAAAGATTTATAAATATTTTTTAAAAGTTAATTAAAAAGTTATATATAAATATTTTTGAAAGGTTTATAAAAATCTAACCACTTGTAATAAGAATTTCATGAAGTACAAATATTTATTAAAAACTATACAAATATTTATAAATATTTTTTAAAACTATATAAATATTTTTTTTAAAACTATACTAATATGTAGTGTGTAGTTAGCTAATTAATATAATATTTTTTTTCTATCTATAAGACATAAAATAAACGCCTTTAACATTGTATTGAAAATATTATATAAATAGTTTTGAAAGGTTTATAAAAATATCACCACTACTAATAAAAACTTCATGAAGAGCAAATATTTATTAAACAAAGATTTATAAATATTTTTAAAGTTAAATTAAAAGTTATATATAAATATTTTTGAAAGGTTTTATAAAAATATAACCACTTGTAATAAGAATTTCATGAAGTACAAATATTTATTAAAAACTATACAAATATTTATAAATATTTTTAA
This sequence comes from Caerostris extrusa, assembly GCA_021605095.1. Taxonomy (NCBI): domain Eukaryota; kingdom Metazoa; phylum Arthropoda; class Arachnida; order Araneae; family Araneidae; genus Caerostris; species Caerostris extrusa. Next base: position 11,735 of record BPLR01000393.1, on the reverse strand, counting down.
AAACTATATAAATATTTTTTTAAAAACTATACTAATATGTTCTGTAGTGTGTAGTTAGCTAATTAATATATATTTTTCTATCTATAGGTTTCTATCTAAAGGTTTATAAAAAATATCACCACTACTAATAAAACTTCATGAAGTGCAAATATTTATTAAACAAAGATTTATAAATATTTTTAAAAGTTAATTAAAGTTATATATAAATATTTTTGAAAAGTTAATTAAAAGTTATATATAAATATTTTTGAAAAGTTAATTAAAAAGTTATATATAAATATTTTGAAAAGTTTATAAAAATATAACCACTTGTAATAAGAATTTCATGAAGTACAAATATTTATTAAAAAAGCTATACAAATATTTATAAATATTTTTTAAAACTATACAAATATTTTTTTAAAAACTATACTAATATATAGTGTGCTCTGTAGTGTGTAGTTATCTAAATAATATAATATTTTTTTCTATCTATAAGACATAAAACAAATGCCTGTATAGAAAAAAAAAAAAACATTTGATGTAAGATATCGTTCTTTAATTTGATAAACGATTTCTCAGAAAATTAGTGATTAATTACGTAAACAGGAAACATATTACATATCAAGGATACAGAAATACTTTTTTTTTATGTAGAATGGTGACAAATTATTCTACTTAATTATATTTTAATCGACATTATGTTACCAGTCGAAAACACTAATCATATTTTTAATCGATTTGAACGTGCTTGCATAATTGTTTTACTGTGATTTAATTGCATTTTTATGATTTGATATGATTACATTGAATTTTCTATATATATCACTAAATTTACCTTGATAATGTTTCAATGATGTTGATTTGATTTATAAAAGCCTTATTATCTAAAATTGTATGCAATTAATTGCAACATTATATCTTACATATTTGAATATACAGAAATCTTATTAATTAGTATTTACTATTTTTCATTAATAAAACTTTCATTGATAGAGTTAGCATGAGTAATCTGTATAAAAATTTAAAAATTTCCTTTAAAAACGTAAATAATTTTTAATTCATTATTTTATTTATTTATTTATTGCTTCTTTTTTAATAATTTTTTTAATAAATTTGCAATAAGTTTTTCATTTATTTTTATAAGAGTGAATAAAAATATTTTTTATACATTGCAATAAGATTTATAATTTGTTTTTTTTTATACTTTATACAATATAATTAAGTATTTTATAAAGTTTTCGTAGTATTTATAAAGTATTCGTTAGCAAGTATTTTATAAAGTATTCGTAAAGCTAATATTGTAAAACTTACATATTTTAAGTTTTAACAAATATTTTAAATAAAATCACTTTAAAGTTATTATAAATTAAATTGTTACATTAAAAAAAAAAATTATGATATATAATATTAATTTAAATATTATGTTTATTAACTTTTACTAAATAAATTGTAAATAATAAATAGAAAAAATTATTACAAAATTAATTCTTTTCTTACTTAAAGCTACAAAAAATATTTTTAATGCCAATAAATAATAAATAATTTCTATACTTTTAAAATAACATTTTGATTCGTATTTTCTATTAGAATTTTAAGACATTAATTATATTTTTAAATAATCGCTACAAATTTTAAAATTTTATGTTTTTAAATATTTTATTACTGGATATATTTAAAAATCTAATTATGTTATCTAAATAATATTTTTATTTCATTTGCTGTTATGTAGGCCAAATCGTGAATATTCAATAAAATTGGTAAAATATTTTAAATTTGATCATTCATTATATTCTTTCGATTTCTCAACTTCAGCGTTTTTAAAATTTCTGATAATTTTATATTAATTTATTATAAAGTTAAATATATTATGTATGTTATTATTAATCACTTGTAAAAAAAAAAATACCTAAACTTTTTTTTTTTTTTTAATAGCAGAATTTATAAATTTATATTTTATGACCAATGTTCTGACGTATTAATATTCCATTTTTAAAAAAAAAAATTTGTAAATATTCCATTAATACCAATATTAAAATAAGTACAAATTTAGAATTGTAATAATAAAAAAATAAATACAAAAGGTATTTTGATTCATTTATAGTTTGATCCTTAAGAAAAATAACTAACTAAAGAAGATTTTCAAAATACTTAATAAAAATTTTGTTTTCGATTGAAATCATTAACAAATAGAAAAAAAACAGCAACCACTTTTACGTCTAATAAATGTTTTTAGATATGTAATTTTAAAATTAATTAAATTGTATTCATTGTTTAAAGATAAAAAATTAATTATATTGTGTTCATTGTTTAAAGATTAAAAATTAAATACATTAAAATAAATTTTGAATACTCTAAATATTGTATGCAATTAAAAATGTTTGATCTAAAATAAATTAAAATCAATGGATATTCTAAACATATATATTCTTTTTCTATAATTGAAACTTTTCGTTCGGTTAATTTAAAAAGCAAAATTTAAAAAAATTTCAACGCAAAGAAATGCTTGATAAATTACGGTAATTTTGTTTCGTTAATATCTACTTTCGATTTAAAAATAAATTAAATTTACTTCTTGAAATATAACCATTAAAACCTTGAAACCTAAATAAACACATTAATTTTTTTTTTTAACTATTTTTTCATGTTTAATATAAACTATTAATTTTACATTAAATTTTCTCTGAAATGTACTTTTCAATGTGTTTGTTATTTGCCTTACAAAAAAAAAAAGTATTAAATCGCTATAGTATTATATAGAGATAAAATATTACATAAAAGAAACCGAAATGATATATCATACTTAGACGACTTTTTAAATTTAATGAAATGACGTCTATGTTTTATAAATTGGCGTTTTTTTTTTTATATATAAATAAATATATCTTTTCTTTTCTTTTCGTAAAGTGATTTGTATTGTTGAATTGACTGTAAATTTAAATCTCGTATTATCGTAAAACTTTTCATTTTATTTTTTATCGTTATTTTCTTAAATTTGTTTACGCTTGAATGCATCTATTTTTTGAAAAACGTTTTTATATTTCGATTTCATTCGATTTCGATTTCATCTGGACCAATGTCGCTTGCAAAATAAAAAGAAACTAATAATAATAATAATAATAGTTATAATAATAAATATAAATCATAATCATTCAATGAATTAATAATGAAGAACTGAAAAATATAAATTGTTAGTGATTGTTGAAAAAAATTAAATAATTTTTATTTCCATTTTTACGTAATAATTTATTTTTATCGATAATATTCGATTACTTCAAATTTTAATTAAGTACTTATTTTAATTATATTTTTAGTCTTGTATCCAAAAAAATATTTTGCGAAGTAGTAATAATAATTATTTTTTAGTTTGTCGTTTGCAATATAAGAAAAACTAATAATAATAGTTATAATATAATGAATATACGTCCTAATCGTTCAATGAATTTATGATTAAGAAGTGATAAATATAAATTGTTAGTGATAGTTGAAAAAATTAAATAATTTTCGTTTCCATTTTTTACGCAATAATCGACTTTTATCAATAATATTGATTGCCTCAAATTTTAATTAAATAATTATAATTATATTCTTTTGTTCTTGTATTCAAAAAATATTTTACCAAGTAGTAAAAATAATTATTTTTTAGTTTTATCAGCTATGTGTTGAGAATATTATTTTTTATTTATTTTTAATCAATTATTGTTCAAATAAACTAAAAACACGCTTTTGAGTTAATCAAACTAAAAAGTAAAAAATAATTGTTTACATAAGAATAAAATTGCTGACGAGAAAATTAATGTCATTGCCCTAATGTGACATGACGTAATTGCATCTTTTATTAATATTTTTGTGTAGTATGTAAATTGATCCCTTTTATGACTATCATCTCAGCTATAACGCAATGCCCGATGGAGATTACTGTAGAATTTTGTAATTAAATTCCTTGACCTTAAAAATTTTATATAAAAAGGAAAATGTAATATTTATCCTGCTTTTTCTCATGAACGATGCATTCTAGTATTTATTTAAATATATTTGGTGTTCACCTTGATTTAGCCAATGAGCCTCCTTAATCACCAAATCGTTTCCGTAAATGCTGCAACAAACATATTTCCCTCGATTTTTTTTTTTTATAATTCATTTTAATAACAATAAATATTATAAAAATATAAATATAAAAATTATTTCATTTGAAACGAGATTAGTAGCTATATTACTTTAAATATACATTTTGCAAGTGCTCTAATTCGTAAGTAAAAATGCATGTACCTAATTTGCATATACATATATATGTACATCATGGAGATATAAGCGGACATTATGTGGATCAAATCAACTGGTTCATTAATAATAGTAGTATTTGTTACTAATAATATAATAAACTGATGCTTACTTCACAACAATCAATTTATTGATAAACAACATCAGAATTCGCATTAAATTCCTTTTTTTTTTTTGTTTAACATCCACTGACGGATGCAATGGCCTGCTCATTGATGAACAGATTGGCTTGGTTTGTCGTTTTATGGGCATTTTGTGCACGCTTTGGGCTAATTAGGCCGGGATCTACAACTTAAAGTGGATTTCGAACCTCTAACAAACATCTATTCTCTGACAGAACCTGAAGCTTGTGGTACCAAAACCCAGAGCTCTAGCCAATTGGTTGATGTACACATGACAATAACATTGAGTCCATTTCACTCATTTAGAAATTAGTATATCTTTCAAAATCATCCCAATATTTCACTGATATATTTTTTAAAAATATGTCTATTATTTTGTTTCCAAACCCATGATAGAGTTCGATAACATCCTGTTGTAGTGCGTATCAATTTAAAGAAAAAAATTACCAAAATAAGAAATACAGAAAAAATGGCAACAATACGATAATAAATTAGATGCACCTGTTGTGCAGAATATATATTCGTTAAAATTTAAAGTGCAGGGTTATTTAATGGTAATTTCGAAAACTGGCAGTAAGAATCGAAAGAATAACCGTTATAAGTGTATTTTAGCGTATAATATTTTAAATTTTTCGGAGTAAAATTTCTTGTGGAAATGTCTGCTTCTCTTACGTTCCCAACCTCAAAAGTATGGAAATGTTATGTATGTGGAAGAATATTTATGAATCTAGAACAATTAAAAGAACATTACCAACAACAACATCCAAACCTGCCTTATGTGTGTGATCTTTGTGGGAGAGCAATTAAAGATTATCGTAACTTCAAGAGACACCAGTTTGTTCATGCCGGTGTGAGACCTCACGTTTGCCAAGGCTGCGGGAAGGCATTTGGACAGAAAGTTAACCTGAATCAACATAAGAAAACTCACAAAGAAAAGCCTTACTGTTGTAAGGAGTGCACCAGATGTTTCAAAAGCGAACAAGATTTCGAGAGGCACAAGCTAGGTCATACAAAAGAAAAACCTCACATTTGCGAAGTGTGTTGGAAAACATTCGAACATGAGAGTGAATTAAATAGTCATATGATATCTCATACAGATATACGACCTTATGTTTGTAAGATTTGTAGAAAAGCTTATAAACACAAAAAGAACTTAGAAAGGCATGTGAAAAATTGTTGCCGAAGTTCGGCTGTCACTGCAAGTCGTGCGCTCATCTGGAGGCCCGTCCCAGACCTCATGTGAAGACAGATGATAGTCTTCTCGACAAAATTGACATACGAAAAAGAAATGAAATTTGATCTCTCATTCACAAACAAAATATGCCTTCCTTGATACATTATTAAAAAAAACGCTGTATGGTGTAATGTATAATAATAATAATGATGCAATATGAGGAAATTTTCTCCCAATTCCTAAAAGTTCGTATTCAAATGATATATTTAAGTCTAAAAGTAATATAAAAGCATTTTTAACTTGACAAATGAAATTATTCTGGGAATAATTATTCTGTGTAAACAACAATATGATGGGTGAAGGAACAATACTCGATTTGTTTTTATCAGTAACATGAATGTATTTTAACAAATGTCTCGGATGCATTATTTAATTTTTTTAAAAAATTCATTTTTAATAAATATATTGAACTTTTAAATGCCATCAAATATTTTTCATAGTGAAACAATGTTTATTTCAGACAAATTTTAATTTTAAAATACCATATCTAATTCCTTTTAAGTTTCATAATTATTTCAACTTATTTAGATAAATTCATTTTTCATTTGTAATCGGTGAAATTTTAAGCAATTAATTTTATGCTTATGTTTTACCAACCTGTAATATTTGTTACCTACGAATTTGTGTTACTTTTAAGTGTACAAATGTTTTGTTATATTTCTTTGTATGCTTATTGCTGTTAGCTGAAATTCTTCTGTATTGTTACTTTCATACACAAAGTAAGTAATATTGTATTCTTCATAAAAGAGATGTTTCTCTTTTTTTGAATTTTGTAATTTTAAATATGTTCTATTATGTCAAACAAAATAAAGATTCGATTTCTTAAAAATAATTGTAATTTTTTATTAATTCAGACATAACAAAGCAAATTCAATTATATAAAAATTATTACAAGCGGGTATATCATACTAAAGTATTCCATGCATTTTTAGTATTTTAATTTAAATATATTCTTTTATGTATTAAATGTTATCAGTAATTTTAAATTTAATTTTCATAGCGATCATGATATACATTACCAAACAATTTGTTTCAATGCATTAAATACATCAATTTATAAATTAATATTTTTTTAATAATAAAGTTTTAATTTTTTACTATTAAATAAAACGAAAAACATTTATTTCCAGAAAAATATGTTAATTTTAAATTTATTTTGACAAAACACCTTTCTAGGAAAATTCTTCTTTAGATTTTTCGCTATTTCTGAAAACATAAGTAAAACATTATTTATATTGAAGCATAAAATTCAAAATGTATAATTTTCACCTTATAAATATAAATGTAATCGAAAATGTTACTTTACCTTCAATATCAAATTAGTGTTTCTTTAATATATTGCGGTTCTTTTTGCAGCCTCATCATGTGTCTTCAAAGCTGGTCTCAAATTATAGCTTTTCAAGCTGTAATTAATTTTTAATAAATAAAATACATCAATTCAATATTTACAATTTGTAATTTTGTAAAATATATGGTAAATTGATTGTAAATTTAAACGTATTTTAATATTCGTCTTTCGTTCTATAATTCTCAATGTACAGGACAAACTTCCGATCAATTTAAAATGACATTAAAAATGGGTTTAAATGACAGATGGAAAATCTTGAAATGCTTAGATGAAGGATGAAGCCAAAATGTTTGTTAAGAATATTGTAGGAAGACAAAATCTGTTATATATCCAAATAGCATTCAGTCAAGGAATTAATGTGCTCACAAATATTTGGATACTTTATTTGAAGAAATATTTTGTTAAATTTTCATGCTTTTCACCCTAACATTAAGAGGTATAAACTTCAATGATATAAACGACGGTGGATCGCACTGATACTTTTATGTAGCAAATATTTTTTTCAAAGTTTTTTCACCGACATTTACTTTACTTCAAAATGTAGATCTTCATCTAATTAGCCCTAGGGTGCAGAAAAGTGACCTTAGAGATAAAGCCAATAAATTTGATAGAAAAGAAGTGGTTCGGTTTTTGGCACTACGGTCATTTTGTGCCCACTTTAAGATAATTAGACCGGAACTTACGGCTTAACTTGGATTCCGAAGTACTGACAAACATCCATGCCATCGCCACTATTCGAACCCAAGCCTGTGGTACCAAAGGCCAGAGCGTTATCCAATTGGATAAGGCCGCAGAAAAGAAATGGAGAAATTAAGGTTCGAGAACACGATAGGTGACCAAGTGATCAGGTGTCCAGCTAATGTAAAAGAGTGCTCATGTTAGAAGACGATGTCTGCGTGTGTTGCCGTCAACGAATTCAGTGACTCGTAGATGAATTTTTCTTTTTAAATTGTTCTCTATAAAATGCTTATACGGAGAAATTACAGCTATGCTTTCCCTTCAACACCCATACTCATATACGTCGCTCTCTAGAATATATACATACTAATATATAGTACAGAATATATATAATCTAATTAAAGGTACTCAGAATCGAAATGAATTTGCTAAATAAAATTCCAGGAGTAGAATTTCAATATATGACATTTAGATGCATATTTAGAGACCATCGGCACATTGCACGGTATGTGACTTTCAATACTTTTACTTAATTACTACATTTTGCTCAAAATAATATATTTAGGTTCAACATGCGTCTGTCAGTAACTTGGTCCGTGTTTACAGATACAAGAAAATGGTAAAAAAAAAAACATAATAATTGTGCATATTCTTTTAACTAAAATATAAAATTGGTAGAACTTTAAACGCCATAAACCCAATTTAATTAATGCTTATTAAAGGCTATGCACGTTTTATTTTACGCGGTTTGCCAATTTACAAATTTGAATACCGAATTATATACAAATCAATCCCAAAATTTCAGTTATAAATTCTGTAAAATATTTCAAGATTTTAGTTTCTGATCTATGATTATGTTCCTGATATAGTGAGTAGTTCGTTAAGAAATTAATTTTCATCAAAAAGAACTAATGTAAAAAAAAATTGGCAACAAACACAATTAAACGTATTTAAATAATAAATTTTCGTAAACTAAATTGTTTTATGGATTTCTATATTATACTGCACAGATTCCCTAAATGTTCTAAAATTGAATATGAATAATTTCTTTGTATAAATGTCTGTTTATGTTTTTACCTATTCCTTACAAAACTAGAATCCAAAACAACTTTGAGGTTAATGTTACAGATTTGCAAAGTTTATAGTCAGAAAAAGAACGCTTGCAAAATTCATGATTTTCATACTTGTAGAATTTAACATATGTTTAATAAATTCTGTTACATTTAATTTTTTCATTTTCTCTATTAAATGCGATTTTTTATGGTGAGAGAAACATTGCATATAAATTAACAAATTTGGTTTTTCAAGGTCATGACGAACAGTCTATTAATCATTCGTTAAACAAATTATAGACGCATCATAATATGCACTTTTGTGGGAAACAAAAAAACTGACGCTTTATTTATTGTCGCATTTTTTGAATATGATTATCATCAAGTATGTAAAATTCTGAAAAGAATATAACTTTTTTTTTAGTTTTCTGTTCTTTTTTTTTGTATAATTGTTAATTATTCATGAAATTTAATTTTTTTCACCATGTTTATATCGGGCATAATATTTTCTGAAATATATTGCATCAGTATTTACGTCTTTCTTTAATTCAATCATATAAAAATTTTTAAATTTAAGAAAATATCTATGATATTAGAATTTATCTATAAAAAAACGTATTTTTCACTGGCTATGTATTAAATAAATTTCTTCAAGATAATAATTCTCTATTATTATAATTTGTTTTCCTGTTTATTCCATTAAATAATTGGATTGGAATACATACTGCTATTACTTCCTTTTACAGAGAAGAAATAAAATTAAAATTAATGCAGATTGATTTTTACATTCAGAAATTAAAAAAAAATATTAACGAATTCAAAAGAAAAAAATTAAATGGTAATTTAGTAATAGTTAAGTAAATTTGAAGAATCAGAACGCTCGTGATATCTATCAAAATTGTTTTCCCTTTTATAAGCCATCACTTCTTGAGTATGCAGATGAAAAAAATGGTAGAACAATTTTAAGCGAGAAAATATTTTTGAGAATTAAACATTCCAAACGAAGTATAGAATATATATATTGTTTTTTTGTTCCAATGCAATTAGCAAACACTTTGACATTTGTCTTTGATGCCTTAAGGTAAGCGCTGCACCGACGTTACGCACTTAGCACTACCAGGAGATGCGAGTAGGTAGCAGATAAACTACGGACGCGGGGTAACAATACGCGCGCAACGCTCACGGTAGATCAGGATCTGCGGTTTAAGGTGGATTCCGAACCACTAAAAACATCCATAACACTGCCAGGTCTCGAAACCGAAACCTGTGGTACCGAGAGCCAGAGCGCTAGCCATTCGACCATTCAAGTCCCGCATGGAATATATTTAAGTTCAGATATTCATATAAAAGCGAAACACACTCATTAAATAGAATTCATGCAGCCAAATTCCAATATATAAAATTTATTTGTGTCTTCGAGACCATCGGTACATAGGACTGTGTTAATACTAAATTTTTTTCTCAATATAGCGCATAACGCTCACTATAACTTAGGATGGGTCTGTCATTGACCCTATTCATGTTTACCCATGGCAACAAAAATTGTAAAAGACACATAAAAAATAGCTTATTTCAACTTAAAAATTGAAAATCTGTTAAAACTTGATAAAATCAGATTAAGTTATGTTCATAAAATGTATGTAATGGTATTTAAGAATTTTTTTCAATTTATTAATTTGAGAACCAAATTTTATTAAAAACAACTCAAAATTGCAGTAATAAATTCTGTAGCATTTTCCGGATTTAAGTTTCTAATCTATGATTAGCGTCGTAATATAGTGCGTTGTTCGTTCAGAAAAAAAATCGCGAAAAAGAAGTCATGCAAGAGTAAAAAATTGGCAACACAAAATGTGAAATAAGAGATTGTGTAGGAACATGTTCATTAAATGTCGAAAAGTTACAAGTGGTAGCTGCATTTTAAATATGCTCTTTTAAATTTTCATTTTTTAAATTAATCCGAATAGCAAAGACTTCAATATGTCTTCTACGGATACGGCACCATCTGAAGAATCATTCAAATGCAATACATGTGGAAAACAATTCGAACTTCAAACAGATTTAAAAGAATATTTCTCCAAAGAACATCTAAAAAGACGTCACCAATGTCGATACTGTTAGAAGGCGTTCCTATCTAAAAGAGATGTGAAAAGACACGAGAGAACTCATACAGGAGAGAAACCTTTTGTTTGTGATACCTGCTACGAAAAACTCAATCATGTGAGCACTTTGAAGAGACATGAGAAAATTCACACTAAAGAAGTGAGTCACGTTTGTGAAAATGTGGGGAAATATTCACATTCACTCGAAAGGAATATGTGGACGATCACAAACAATTTCATACAGGAGAAAGGCCTCATATTTGTGAAAAATGTGGCAGAACATTCCCTACAAAGTGGCAGCTACACCAACATATGAAATCTCATTCCGAAAAAAAGCCTCATGTTTGTGAGAAGTGTGGAAATGCTTTCAAATACAAAAGCAATTTGAAGAGACATATGCTGTCTTGTGTCACAAAGAAGCCTGGCAAACCCGGAGAAGGCATGTGCTCATCAGAAGACTCCTCTGCAACTCCTGACGACAAGCCTAGCACATACATGTATGTATACTAATGAAGCGTCCCTGATTGTCCTCGTCCGTTTATTGTTCACTGTGATTTAAAAAATATAAAAATGCCCTTCCTTGCTTCCTTGCTTATGCCGAATAACGAAATTAAAAATAATAATTCACTCTGAATTGAGCGAATTTCTCTGTGCATGTTTAAGTTAAAAATGTATTGAAGCAGTTCACACCTGTATAAAAAGTAAAATCAGTTGGATAGAAAAATATTGTTTTTTAATTAAAAGACAAGCATGATATTTAATGCAGTATAAATATTGTTCCAAATTGAAAAATAGTTTTTAATGAATTTTTAATATTTGACTGGAGTTATTCAACTCTCTTACAATAGTTTTACAGTATCATAAATCATTACGTTTATAATGTTTATTTTTAAAACGTAGAGTTTATAATTCATTTTAATTCTCCAATAAAATTTTAGATAT
>BPLR01000392.1:0-19019 GCA_021605095.1 Caerostris extrusa | reverse complement strand
ATTTTAATCTCTGGATTTTTTTTTTTTTTTTTAATTGAAAGAAAGATCATTAACTTTTGTAAACTATATGTATATATATTTATATTCAGCTGTATTGTCCTATTCATAAGTTCTTGTATATAAATAATTCTCATCTTTTCAATGGTTTTATGTTGTATTTAAAATTCATATAGGTAGAAAAAAAAAATGTTAAATTGTATTGTCCTACTGCTATTCATTTTTAAAATTTATCACTGTTATAGTAATGCATGCATTAAAACATAGATATTTGAGGGAAATATCTATATTGGATATTGGCATCTATGTTATTTTACATTTAAAATACTACAAATAATACTTTAAATACTATAAGTTCTACATTCAACAATAGAATTAACTAGAAAAAGTATATAACTTTTAATGTCAGAAAAGTTGACTTTCCAGGTTAAAAAAAAGAAATTCAATTTCAATACCGAGAAATATTTAACTTTGAATAAGGCACTTATTTTTCTTTGAATATTGGTCTGAAAAAAAAAAAATCATTTCATTATATTGACAAATATAGAATTTCTCAATTGTAAATATTCAATATTAAGCATACTTTTAACACATCAAATAACTTGGAATAACACAAGTTTTTATCACCCTAAAGTAAAAGTTAAATTAAAGGATTTTTCATCTTCAATTACGTAACAGTATTGGCATTTATCTTTGTTTCATATTGGTTTGCATAACTTTTCAAAAATAACACATTTCTTCTGCAATCAGAACAAAATTATTTTAATCTAAATTTCTCTTTGTTATAAAATTATATATGTTATAATATTGTTTTGTGCCATAAAATTTTAAAAGAATCGTTAATAATCTTGCTTTAACATTTGTTTTCATGATATGAAGAGCATTGATATAAAACTTAATTTTTAGTGAATGCTTTCATTGATATGCCACATAATCAAAAACAATTTTTACTTGTGTAGAAATTTTGCTGTATAGGAGGTTGTGGATATTTGAAAATTACAAAGACATTTTTATAACATTATTTCTTATATTATTTCTCGCCAATTTTATTTTGAATTTTCAGCTAGGCCATTCTTAATGGTAAAAAATGTAATGGCAGACTAAACATGAGTAATCCATTATAGGGGTGCTTGCCACTGGTGATATCAACAGCAACATTCATCTCTGGAAGCCTCTGGAGGGAGGTACCTGGCATGTGGACCAGCGGCCATATACTGCGCACACAAACTCAGTTGAAGATATTGCATGGTCTCCCAGTGAAGCCAATGTAGGTTCAAGCTTTTTATCTAAATAAGATCATTTGTCACTTATTTCATAATAACAAGTTTTGATTTAATTTTCATTTTCTTTTTTTTTTTTTTTTAAACACGTTACTCAACATTAAATTTATAAATAACAAAAATGATAAGACAGCTAAGTTACTTTTCATATAATTTTTAATATGAAGAGAACAGAGTAAAAATGTCGAGTGAATTGAATATAATATGATCAGATGTCACCACAAATATTTACTGATTAAGGGTAAAAAAAACTTTAGGTTGGATATTACAATTAAATATAATTGTTTTATGTTTAGATGTAGCTTTAATTATCAAATTGATGTAGGCTATTTCTTAAATGGACAAAATGTCTGGCTGATTCTCCAGTTCTGCCTTGACTAGAGTATCTTAAAGAAATATTGTATGTTGAATATTCTATGTGCATTATGATTAGATCGTGCACACCTAGCAGTTACCTTGTGAAATCTCCTATCAATTGTGATAAGTGAATTTGAAGTACTGCTGAATATATGAATAATTATTTTATGTATTTCTAATGTCAAAGTGTCGGATATGAATATCTAGAAAAGTAGGAATCAATTATATGCTGTAACTTATGCTTTAAAGCATAATATTTAATTCCAAAATAAACTTTCCTAGAATGTCAAATATGTACAAGCCCTTTTAAATGTAGAAGCAAGACTTATCTAAAATGCATATCTTTCCATTCAATCATGAATGTTCTTTTAATAAATCATTGTAACTATAAATGCTCGTAGTATACCTTCAAAAGTAAGTACAGCAATAAGTGCCGTGCTGACAATCCACAATAGTAATGTCTCATTGTTCTGTCAAGCATTTGTTTCATTCGAAATGTTTATAATAATCCACTATCCCTCTTCTTGGTGATAGGCTGCTGTGCTGTGCTCCATGCATAGGCTGCTGTGCTGTTCACCTTTTTCTCAATGCATGTTCTATATTTGTAGTCAAACTGTAGAGAAATATATGATGGTCTGTCTTTTACTATACAACTTTGTGATATTTATAATTAATGGTTATTTACTTTATAATCATTTTCATGCCGTACGTATTGTGGAAATATGTCTGTTAGTTGTTTCTTCATGAAGTAATTCATTTGACTTGCAGTGCATTTAAACTATTTATTGTTATTAACTTGTTTGAACAGTATATTATGGTTTAAATAACTTATAATATATTAATAATCATCTAAACTTTCATTTATCTTGTATAAAATTATGTTTGTCTTGTCCAATTATTTCAAATTAAAAAGTAGTCAATGAAGAAATATTATAACAATAGAATGCTAGAAATTTCTCCTTCAATTTAAAAATAGAGTATCTTTAGTCTATCAATTTGATGTATAGGTGATATGATATGATTTCATAAAAATTTAAATATTAAATGGAGGAATTTCAAACATGACTTTACTTTTATGTCTTTATTAAAATATCCTCTTGTACTATTAGGTAATGGCGACATGCTCAGTGGACAAGACCATTCGTATTTGGGACATGCGTGCAGCACCTAACAAAGCATGCATGTTGACAAAGTGCGATGCCCATGACTCGGATGTTAATGTGATTGGATGGAACAGTCGTGACCCATTCATTCTCTCAGGAGGCGATGACGGCAAGCTTAAAGTGTGGGATCTCAGGCAGTTTCCCGTAAGTATTAACAGCATTGCTTATGTGGGTTTTTTTGACAATTGTTGAAATTTACGGTGCATTTTGTGTTTTATCGGTAAAATTATGATTATAAGTAAAATTTAAAATTGAATCTTAAAATGCAAACTCGTATAGGCACCAAACCACATATTAATGTATAAAGTATCCTAAAATTCATGCAAGATGTGCTTATTAAAAATAAAAAAAATTTAACATTGTGTCCTCGAACTATTCAGTTTACAAAAAAGTATACTCTTGCATGCACTAGAATTTTGGAACACCTTATAGAATAGATTAAAATGGATCATTCAGGGGGGGGTATGACATCCTATAGCTCAAAGTACAATAGATTTTTAGACATGGTGTACATTATGGTTATTTCTCGCATCAATGCTGAATGTTAAATACCATCCGCAAAAACAAGGACAAAAACTAGATTCATAAAATTTTATCAAGTTTAACCTTCGAAGATATTTAGTTTATTAAATGCTTCAGGGATATTACTTTGACTTTGTATTTATCAAATTTGTATTCAATCACTTATGAACATCTAAATAACAATAATAAAATTAAAAAAACGGAATAATGTCAAATGGTACACGAAAAGATATTTTTATGTGGCTTATTAAAGTAAATTTTAATTTTGAATATAATTATTGAATTTAAATTGATATCCTGAATTAAAATTTTTAAAATTGACATGCTACAAAATATGAGACATTTTTCACTATTTGATAAATCATGAATCTCTTTTGTTATACAGAGAGAAAAGGTTCTTCTATTTTGTCCTGTATAATTTAAATAAACTATTCTAACCATTTTCCTGTAATTACATTAGTATGTGGGCTAGTGGATGAGAAATGGTATGTTTGTTCCAGTTATAGAAAAGTATTAAGGAAAGTAGTCAAATGTTTAATAGATACTGATAAAAAAAAAATTTACATCGTTCTAGAGGGCTAGCGCTCCATACCAAAGGTTTCGGGTTTGAGTCCTGGTGGTGCCATGGATGTTTGCGAGTGGTTCGGAATCCACTTTAAACTGTAGATCCCAGTCTGTTTACCCCTCGTGTGCGCAAGAGATGACCGTAGAGCGACAAACCAAACTACATCAGTCTAGCAAACATGAAATTGCAAATTGTTGGAGAATATGCTCTTTTGTTTTCACCATAGTTCTTAATTGATATATATTTTGGTATCCATTATCTTAAATCCATTACAATTTTTTTAAATATAATTGTGGCATCAAAAACTTTTTTTAAAAAGGAAAGGCGTTTTTTGTTATTTTTATACCATTGGTATATGGTGTAAGCACGAATCCGGCGGATTAAACAGGATCTTTTTTACGAAAGATTATGGCAGTTTGAAGTGATGTACTAAAGCAGAGGTGGCCTACCCAATTGATCTTTCAGGCCACTTTGGCAATGCATTGTAATTCCACGGGCCGTATATATAATTATGTATCCCCATGTTAGATATAGACATTTTTGGAATAGAAAATTGAAGCGGTGAGTTATTATTATTGTGTTTACTATTATTCTTTCATGTAAACATAGATATATAATAATAATAATAAACTTGCATCATTAAGAAATATAGAACACTAAAAATGTAATATATAAATATAATGACATAAAAAATGAAATCATTAAAAAAATATTTGACTAATGTGATACATTTTCTCAATTCTTTTATTTAGCTTTTGCAAATCGATCTCAATTTGGGTATTTGCACATCGTAAATTAGTGTTGGAGGTTAACGCCCATTATGTTTGAGTGTTTTGGTCAATTTCATTTTAGGAAAAACCGATTTGTAGGTGTAAGTTGAACCAAAAGCACTAACTACTAGACTAAGAATCTGGTTTACTCTGCTATCTACAATTAACTGTGTGTATCTAGGGATGGTCACTTAAAGTGTAACGTAGAACCTATTGTATTTGATGTTTCAAGATGCTCATGCATCATAAGTTCACAGAATATAATTGAATTATTTTGCGAACTCATAACTGAAAACTCATAAATAAAAACAAGCAATATACCTATATTCGCAAGAATAATATTTTAAAATCAAAGTTAATTGTTTCTCATAATTTTGAGAGTTAACATTATGTGTGCATCCATATATTTAAAAAAAAAAAAATTTAATACATTGGTTTTCACTACTTTTATCACATTTTTACAAAATATATTTTATAATGGTCAAACTCGCAGGCTGGAAAAATATTGAAGGGTTGGACACTCGTGCACTAAAGTCTTATGTCCATTTTGACTAACCTACAATTTTTACATCTCTTCTTCCTTTTGCAGGGCGCTGAAGCTGTGGCCACTTTCAAGTACCACTCGGCGCCCATCACGTCCGTGGAGTGGCACCCCACCGACCACTCCGTGTTCGCCGCCTCGTCCGCGGACGACACGGCGACGCAGTGGGACCTGGCGGTGGAGCGGGACGACGAGGACGAGGAGACCCGGGACCTGCCCGCCCAGCTGCTCTTCGTCCACGAGGGCCAGAAGGAGATCAAGGAGCTGCACTGGCATCCCCAGATGCCGGGCGTCATGCTCGCCACGGCGCACTCGGGCCTCAACATCGTCAGGACCATCAGCATCTAACCACGTCTCTCTCAGCCGTTTTTAGAACTTGTGATTTATCGGACTTCACTATTTGGAATATTTTTTAAATAAATATTATTATATTAATGTTTATCGTGCGTACAGTGTTTTCCTTTATTGCCCTTTCTGCTTTTATATCATCATTGGCGCAACAGCCCTATGTGGACCAAGGCCGCCTACCTACTGGTAGATTTCTAGACGAGAGGTGTTTTTCTTTTTTTACAGGGTGGGGTTGTCAGCTCTACGCTCAACAGTCGTAGGAGACCGGAACTTACGGCTTAAAGTGGATTCCGAACCACTACAAACATCCATGGCATCGCCGGGACTCGAACCCGAAACCTGTGGTACAGAGCGCCAGAGCCTGCTTTTATTTATATATATATATACATAAAATTCGACCAAGCTACCTCTAAACATTTGAGTGGCCAAGTGGCTACCGCTCTTGGCTTTGGTGCCACAGGCTTCTGGTTCAAATCCCGGCGGTGGCATGGATGTTTGTCAGTGGTTCGAAATCCATGTTAAACTGTAGGTCCCGGTCTGTTTAGCCTAACGTGTGCACAAGAAGACGGTAGAGCTACAAACCAAACCTAAACATTTAAATAGAGTACTACTGTGTCCAAACAGTAAGACCAGTTTTCAATTTACATTTCCCGTACATATGGTATTTCAATTTTTTCTTTTTTTTAGGTTATTGGCACTGTCTTAGATATATATGGGAAATGTGACGTCAAAATATTCGTTAGTGTCTGAGTTACGCGTGGCTTTGTGGGATGCTAAAACGGATTCCCGCGATTTTTGAATTGTCCCTTCCATCGACTCAAAACGGTGTCTCCGGAGTGGTCTTTTGAATTTAGGGTATAGCCAGAAGTAGCACAGTGTGAATACGGTGGTTGTGGAACGATATGGGTTTCATGTTTTGGCGAAACAGTCACGAAGAATCAATGCAGTGTCAGCTAGCGCATTCAGTGTTTTCAGTATCAATCGAGATTTGACGCGTTTGAGGGCCAAAATGGAATTGGCCGATCCTTTTGAAATTCCGACATCATCAGCAAGGTCTCTAATTGCAAATCGACGGTTTGCAAGCACCGAATCTTTCACTTTTTGGACGTGAGCTTCGTCGGTTGAGATTAGTGGTCGACCAGAGGGCTCTTCTTCTTCAACGCGTTCTCTACCTTGATCCAAAGCCCCTCCCTCTTTTGCGATTTCTCCCTTCACCCCATACACACTAGCACTCCTGTCCGTACCTGGAAAGAGGTTATTTTCCTAACATGTGGAGAGAAAAAAAAAAACAGAACTTTTACTCTTGGTGGTTCTTCAATTAGTTGCTAGTCCTTGGTCTGCAATTGCTGATATTTTAAAAGTTCATTTTAGAGAATTTTATTTAAATAACTTTTCTATTCCGGTTATAATAATCCAAATGAATGCCGTTAATCCAAAAATTCACTAGCAAAACTGGATCTCATCCACAAATCAATAATTAACATGAGGAATTTTCCTCCAAAAATTGATTCGAAATATCCGCTAAATGGGACAAAATTGAACGAAAACTTACCTACCCAAAATGGATTCCCTGTTCCTATAGCACCTGCCATACAACATGCGAAGAGATCTCGTGGTGTACTGGCTTGTTAAGACCTATCGGTGGACTTGAGTGGCGATCTGTTATAATTTGTAGTTTGTTTATTTACTTGGAAAAATATTGTTACAAAATAGAATAATTTAGTTGATCATCTATCTTCTCATCCTTCCTCGGGGCCTGATGGCCGAGTGGCTCTCGGTACCACTGCTTTCGGTTTCGAGTCCCGGCGATGCCATAGGTTTTGTAGTGGTTCGAAAGCCACTTTAAACTAGGTCCCGGTCTGTTTAAATGCATCCTAAAGTATGCATAAGATGACCGTAGCCAAACCAAATCTCATCCTTTCTTCACCCCCCTTATATTAATTAAACTATCCCTGAGACTACTACAACCCCTCTTTATCTTTCTGCCACCCCCTAAGGGCAATATCATCCACTTTGGGAAACAATGGCTTAAATGAATATACAATGTCGTGGCGAATGATAATTATTTTGGGCCTTGGTAATGTAGATCACAAACAAACCAACGACGAACTATGACGGAAGATTATCCGATTACAGAGAGGTAATATCCTGTACTTGCATATCACAAAGAAAACCCGGAAAACTGACACCAGACAGACAGAAGATCGACGCTATATGTGATTGTATATGAAGTCCGGGGCTGAGTGTCTGGCTCTCGGTGCCATAGGTTTCGGTTTCAAGTCCCGGCGGTGCCATGGATGTCTGTAGTTGTTCGAAATCTACTTTAAACCGTAGGTCCCGTTCTAATAAGATCCATAAAACGTTGTCTTGAGGTTTAGTCAATCTTCAGTAAGCTACATATTACACATAGCCAGTCGCTTGCGACGGGATCTTCTGGACCTGGTGTAGGCTTTCCTGCCCCAGGGAGATTAGTAACAGCAATATATATTGGGTCTCCTCGTTTCTAAAAACGGTAGCTGAAACGATCGCTGTTAACGAATTCGAGCTTCAAGTTGGGAGTTACACACTGATTGTAGATTATGGGCTTTCTGCGTTTCTTTACTCAGAGCAAATAAACTTTTCTTGAAAAAAAAAAAAAAAAACTGTCATTTCCTTACTCATCACTTCAATGTAATCGTAAAAGACTGATTTCATTCCTTTATTTAAAACCTTTCTTTAAAATAACATTTGATTATTCAAGTGGTAACATTTTCTGCAAATGTTTCGTCTAGGATTTGTTTGTTGTTTCTTATCCCACTTGGTCGACAGCAACATCTAGACCAAATCCATGAACCCCTGTCTTAAAACGACGACTCATAACAAAATAATAAAAAAAGAATGCAGTTTCTTTTTGCCCTTTACAAAGACATGGGGCACCCAAAGGAATAAGTCTAACTTTACCCCACCCTGTTATAAACCCGGGCACTGGGTACCTATTTTAGTCGCCTTTTACAACATACATGGGATACAGTGGGACCATTCTAACCCGGACCCACACGGGACCTAGGATTTGCAATCAAGGAAATGCTTAAGTATTGGTGAGCCTCGTGTATATATGCATGCCATAAATTGGCTGTTGATAACGGATAGATATTGTCATCTGGAGCGAATTTCTGCAGAAACCATTACATTTGCGTGACATATGGAAGGGGAAAACATCTCTTCTGCAGATTTCTGTAACGTCATTTTTTTTTTTTTTTTTTAATTCTGGAAAATTAAATTAACTTTTATCACTTACTTTTATAAAATGTAATGTTGTCGTAACTTTAATTTTTTTTTAATTTATATAATTTCTTAAATCTCGTTATTTTAATGTGTACGTTGACTTTTGAGATTTACCGTATGATAAATGAAGAAATCTTCGTAAAGTGTACTAATACGATGTCAATGTTTTATTAATTTTAGAACAGTATTTCTGTCGGTTTTTTTTTTTTTTCTGTAAAACCTTTTTATTCAATTTTCAGTGCAAGAGTGATTTAGATGGAAAATATAAACATATGTATAAACACAATAAGACTATTTCACAAATGATGCACTTAAATAAAATTAAAAAAACTGGTTTCAAGTAACCATTGAATATGAATGACAATGATTTCAAATGACAATTACATAAATTTTAGCGAATATATATATTTTTTTTTTTAAATTCACTGGATCTCATGTTTCAATGTACGGCGGGTGTTGAGGGGGGGACTTTTAGAGGCTTTTAGATTCGAATCTTCGGTATCGAAATGCTACCTGATGTCCAATTGGCTAGCGCTCTAGCTTTTGGTACCACAGGCTCCAGGTTCGAATCCTGGTGGTGGCATGGATGTTTGTGAGTGGTTCGAATCCACTTTAAGCTGTAGGTCCCGGTCTGTTTAGCCCTCGTGCACAAGATGACAGTAGAGAGACAAACCAAACCAAATCGGCATCGAAACAATTCAAATAAAGATGCGTTTGCTGATGATGAGGTTAAAATATTTTTAAACAAATGCAGTTTTAATACAACGTTACTTTTTTTTTTTTTCCTGGTTGAATTAAATGTCTTGTGAAAGCAATTAACTTGACGAAAATAATTTGATAGCCTTTATACTAAGATTCCATTTATACGAAATTAGGATAACGAATCAGAATGAATGCCAGGTCATAAGGATTTGAAAAAATAAATGTACTTATATAAAAAATACTACTCTATTAACATAGAATATGTTTCATAAAATCAAATGTGCGAAAATTACGCCAAAATTACTCCATTCATCTTCGTAAGGCATTTGAAATGGCGATAAAACTCTGAAAACAACTAAATAAAAACAGATAAAAGTTTATCGATTACATTATTAAAAGCAATCTATAAAGTTGGCCTTACTTCGAAAAAAATTGGCGCTTTCAGTTCCGAAAATTCCTTGATGCCATTTTCTTATTCCTATCTTTCACTCTTATCCAGCACACAAAAAAGGTTTACTTTTCCATCTGAGGTATAATCATGTTTGAAAATGCATATGAATTTTGCAGGCAGTGGTGAAAAACAATCTAGTAAAACTTTTAAATATGTTGTGACTGTTTTTTCTAATTTTATGTTACAAATTTTGCTGGAAAGATGTTTGTTTGTCGCTCTACGGCCATTTTATGCACACAAGGGCTGAACAAACCGCGACCTACAGCTTAAATTGGATACCGAACCACTCACAAACATCCATGTCATCGCCTGAATTCGAACCTGAAGCCTGTGGTACCAAAGGCCAGGCTGGAATGATGAGGAGGGGTGAGTGTCTAATGTGTTTCACACATACTTTCTGTAAATTTGACATGCAGTTTCAGAAATAACCACAATCAACCCTGCATGCCACAATAATCCATTAAATGAATGAGTCCCTAATTCTCTCCCACAATAAAGCATTAAACTAATTCTCTAAACAACTATGCCAATAACTTGTGTGTTCGTTCTTACTTCTTTCCTTCAAACGCATTCGGAATGAGCTACTACTCTGTCCAAAAAGTAAGACCAATTTTCAATTTAAATTAATCTTTGATCATTTCATTTTCTTTTAATAATTTTATTTATTTTAATTTTTTCTAATTATAAATTAATTCCATATTTTTTAATTTCACCAATTTTCAATTTAACGATTTGGCGCTTAGAAACCGTTCGATTTACAATTAGAGACCTTGCTGATGATGTTGGAATTTCAAAAGGATCTTTCAATTCCATGTTGTGCCTCAAACGCGTCCAATCTCGATTGGTACCGGAAACTCTGAATGCGCCAGCTCACACTGCATTGATTCTTCGTGATTTTTCGCCAAAAAAGGAAACCCCATCGTTCCACAACCATCTTATTCACACCGTGTGAGCTTCTGGCTATTCCCTAAACTCAAAAGACCACTTCCGGGACACCGTTTTGAGTCGATTGAAGAGATACAACGTGAATCGGCGAGCACTTTGAAAGTCATCCCTGCCGATGACTTTTTAGCATGCATTGAGCATTGGAAAAAAGTTGGCATAAGTGCATTGTGTGCGGAGGGGATTCCTTTGAAGGCTATGAAAGGAATTTGGAAGAATAAATAAAGAGTTCTTGAAAAAAAAAAATAATTGGTGTTACTTTTTGGACACAGTAGTATGTCTTCAAAATCGCGAATATGAGTTATCGCCAATCGTGCGATAAATCTCGCCAAGTGACGTCCCCCCCTACTTTGTTTACCACCTCTCCGGGACTCCTGTTTTTACCGGGACCGCGTACCATATTTCTGGTGGTGATTTTCTCTGGGACTTCTTCCGATCTCCGGGAATTAGGGAAACCTCTCAAGGACTGACTCAGCCGAAAGTTAAAAGAAGGAATTTCTTTTTGATCCCGGAGAGATGAGTCGGGAAAAGAATCCTCAAAAGATCCACTAATTGGATCAGTGGTTCAGGTTCGCGCGGCGGCGGCATCCCGACCGCCAAACGAGGCTCGCGCGCAAGTCAGGATGGTGGCCACCTGCAGGATCTACAAGAAGGCCTGTCCCAACGGAAAGGTAAAAGCATCGATCCGCTATTTTTAGAACTTGTTGACGCGATTCCGATGCACTTCTTCAAATGCCGGCTTCATTAAAAAAAAAAACACTTAATCATTCATGGAAATAAATTACTTTATTCATATTTTTTTTGAACTCCTGATGGCTTTTATGTTTTGAAGTTTGGATAACTTTTTAACTTTCGCGTATGTCCAAAAAAAGAAGCAAATTATTGTTTATATTCCAAAGGCTTAATTCAAAATTGTTAAAACTAAGGATTAATTAGATTAGTCTTTAAAACTAAGGTTAATCAATTTTTTTCCCTTTAAAATATAACTTTTTTTATCTGGTTACGTAAACTAACATAAAAAAATTATATTATAGTTTATTTTTATTGAAGTAATTTGTTGGCTATAATCAGCAACATTATATAACTCGCAAGTGTAATCATCGGTCTAAAAAAAAAAAAAAATCTTGTATAAACCGAAGCGGTAGCCACTCGGCCGATGGCCGAGTGGCTACCGCTTCGGTTTATACAAGATTTTTTGAGCAATTTACTTGCATTTTATGCAAGAGACCGCTTTGGCCATGGATGTTTGTAGTGGTTCGGAATCCACTTTAAGCTGTAGGTGCCTGTCTCATAGGACCGTAGAGCGCCGCAGAGCCCAATCAGACTTCTCACCCACATCATTCCCAAACTGTAAAGAGGCAACTCAGATCTAGGCACAGTGATGTGGCGTGACGTGGATTATTATTATTAGTAGTATAAACCACAACGGCGTATAATACGAAGGCGTAATCTTCGGCCTTCACGTATTAAAGAGTTCGTATTACCCGTAACACCTTACAATTCGCAAGCGTAATCATCGGTCTAAAAAGATAATAAGAAAAGATCCTGTATAAACCACAGCAGCGTATGATATGAAGGCCTAATCTTCGGCCCCGTTCACGTATTAAAGACCTCGTATAATGCGTAATACCCTGTAATCCTCCCCACCCCCCGCGTAATCTCTGGTCCAAAAGATAAAAGATCTCGTATTATCCGTAGCGGTTTATATTATGTGAACGATTCGGACCTATTCTTTGACATACCGTATAGAATTCAAGTTCTGTTTTTTTTTTTTTATCAAGTTCAAATATCAAGTCGTAAATCAAGTTCTGTTCTTATAAGTTCAAGCACAGGGGTTTTCATCTTTCTGGAACCCATTGAAAACGATTTACTGTATCAATTCCATGATAGTTATTAAAACAAAGAAATGTATAAATAATGTACTATTTAAGATATCTACCTTGACAAATAAGACAAAATATCGCATAATTAATATTTTTGGTCTGTTTTCGGGCATTTGTTTTTTAAATCATTGAGCTGATCAAGAAGTTTCAATCTCTGACACATAAAAAAATTTAAAACAAGTAATATAAAAAAAAAAATTTTTAAGTCAATTCCTACTTTTTTTCACTCTATTGCAGAAAGTCCTTTATAAATAATTTTCATTCATTTTTTTAAGTTTATCTGGCGCCCTCTATGGGTAGATATATGTAACTTAAATCTAAAAAAACCTAAAAATTAATTCATTAAATTTAATGACTGAATTAATATTTGAGAAAACTGTATTAACATCAAGTATCATCCACTGCAAATTAAAAAAAAAAAAAAATGTATTTGAACTTGAGTGTATGAATAAAAAGTATTTTATGAACGGTTGAAAATTTGAGCAAGATATACATAGGGAGAGTGTGAGCTAATAGAAGGAATTGAAAAAAAATAAAAATAGGAAATGTATATAGAATGTTGAATAAAAATAAAACTTCGAGATTTTTATGTATTTAGAAATTTATAAAAAAATTAATAAAATTAGTGTATAAAAATTTCATGAGATAAAGACGTTTACAATTTGATGTCCGGGCCATATTTGGAAAAACTGTGTTGGACTTATCTCATATATGGTTTGAAATTGCCATATTGTTGAAATGAAAGTTTTTTTTTTTTTTTTTTTTATCGAATATCGATTTGTGCAAAATTTCAATAATTTATTATTTAAAAAAAATGGCTAAAATTTACTAAAAATAATATTAGTTAAAAATAATTAAAATTTGTATTTTTGTTTCTCAATTTATCGCATAATGCATTTAAAAAAATGTTTTCTCGTAAGCCCATTTAATGAATCATAATCGACTTTCTACTAAAAAAATATCGATTTTATCAAAAATTTCACTTTTACAGAAGAAAAAAATTGAATTTTCCTAATTGAATATAAAGAAAATATGAAAATGAAGAAAAGATTGAATCTTCCTAATTGAGTATAAAGAAAACACAAAAATAAAATTTACCGTGAAAATAATGTTTGTAACATTCATTAAGAAAAACTGTTATTATTATAAAAAAGAATAATAAATTAAAAAATAAATTGATAAAAGTTTGTGTTTTCATGCGTAATAAAACCTTATAATGTGGTCTATAGAGTAGCTAAGATAAACTTTAAATACATGTGTGCTACATTTAAATAGAGATGTTATGATAGATTTAAAACAAAGAATTTTCACTACATTTTTTTAACTTTTTGGATAATTTTAACCATAGATATTTTTCGAAAATTTTTCTTTCAGTATAATATCCATTTTCTTAATATAGAAGAATCTTAATATATAGAATAATATATAATTCTTAATCTATAGAATTTCGTTCTTCATTGGCTTCAACTGCCCCATGGTGGGCCAAGACAGTCTGTCAACTGACAGATTTCGAGACAGAAGATGTTTTTCTTTTTACGGGGTAGTGTTGTCAGCCCCTGCGCTCAATAATCCACACTCATATTAAACCGATACCTGCAGCTTAAAGTGGATTCCGAACCACTATAAACAGCTATGGCACTGTCAGGATTTGAACTCGAAATCAGCGGCACCGAGTGACTCTGCCATCTATCCACATGGTGTCACACTACAAGATCTAATTATTTATTAATTTTCCAAATTTAAAAGCATAAAATATTTTGACATAAATGTGCTCAAATCCTTTTTGAAAAAAAAAAAAAAAAAAAAGGGGGGACAACATCTTTAGTATTTTCAGAAAGCCATTCGTCAAAACATGAATATCACGTTTATCGATAAATACGAAGAAAATTGCATTTTCATTTGCAGTTGTCAGTTTACACCAGTAATGTTACTTCTTCTTGTTAAAAATCTAAAAACATGCGACCGCTTTAGATCTATCTCACCCCTACATCAAAATATCTTAGCAACGTTAGAAATACAAAAAATTCAATACAATTTTTTTTTTTTCTGCCTCATTTCTATAAGTAACAATTGAAATAAAATCTCTTTCGGTTTCTGCCATAGTTCGTAGAAACATGTACATAATATCAAAGGGTTTAGTTGGTTTTGTTATTTTATAGTTGATATTTTTCATTTATTATTAATTTGTTTCTTAAAAATATGCAATGAAGAAGGAAATTTGGCAGTCTCGATAATCCTGACGAAAATTTCGAGGACAAATAAATTTCTTTAGCATATTTAATCTGCCATGAAAAAATTATCCTGAACACAAAATGAGACAAGATCATCAGTATGCTTGAGATAGTATTCACCTACTTTGTAAAAAGATGTATAAAGAAATTATGAATTATTAATTAAAGAAATTATTAATTATTAATTAAAGAAATTATTAATTAAAGATGTATAAAGAAATTATAAAAGGAAGAATTTCAAAAGGAAACACTCAAATGTAGGATTAGTTTAATTATCAGAAAACAGGTTATTCAGATTTTTGCTGCAATAATTCTCGCAACAATGAAACATTATCTTTAAATAGAATTGATAATTGTTCAATTACTGCAATTACTGATGATGTACTTAATTCGCAGGTTTCGTTTGATTTTTTGAATATTCATTAAATTTCTGTACCACTATCTCACCGGATCGGACCTTTTTTTATACCTTTTTTGGTGGGAGGGCATGCTCGTCTAATTATTATTTTTCATACAGTTTATTTGATAATCATCATTGGCGCAGCAGGTCCGTGGTGGGCCAAGGCCGTCAGCCTACTGGCAGAATTCGAAACAGGGAGGTGTTTTCTTTTACAGAGTAGGGTTGTCAGCCCTACGTCCAACGCTCTATAGCCATATTATACCAGCACTTGTGATTTACAGTGGATTCTGAACCCCTACAACAAACATCCATGACACCACCAGGACTCGAAGCCAAAGCCTGTGACACTAAGAGCCAGACACTCGGCCATCAGACCCTTTATTTAATAAGCAATATGAATTTTTGTTTAGTTCTTATTTTCATGGAGTGTTTTGATTGAACATAGTGAACCTCGTGTACCGCCTATGTATATCAGAACAGCCCACCAACAGATAATGAGGAGATGGACATTGCTTTCTAGGCGGTGAATTTCAGAGTAAATGCCCAGCATTTGGATAAATAAAATGGAGAAAAAAAACCGAATACTTCTACTAAGTGGCCTGACTATCAATCTATGACACTTCATACATGTTATCCCAATCGCCATCGAGTCTCCTCTGTTCTAAAAAGCAGCTCCTGCAACGGACACCTGCAACGAATTTGAAATTGAGCCTTCACAAGCTTGCTGCGCAAGCTATCACTGGGCTACAAGTTAGGCAATTTCATATATTGTTCGCATGAATGTGAATGAATAAGATAAGTAATACTTTAGAACTGCCACTGTTGAAATTCAACAACAAGATATTTAATCACATGGCAATTATGGATATTTTCATAGCTATTTCGCAATGGATTTTAATTTCCACAATCCCTTATTAACATCTCCCTTTTAAATCACATTAATTTAAATTGTTTATATGGACATCCTTATTAATTATTATAATTATATATATATATATATATATCGTTGTCGCCTATTTTAAACAAACATTTGCTCCGTGTTTGCCTTCTTTTACAAGTAATTAAATTTAATTTTCATTTAGTTTATTACGAATTATTTACATCGTACATAATTTGTAAAATTTAAGAATTCTTCAAAACTAAAGTTGTTATTTTTTTTAACTTTTTAGGATCTAGGAAATGTTAATATTATTTGTTTAATGTAACAAATCGTTTTATTCCTAAAAATATAATATTTTCTTGAGAACATAAGTAATACTACATTAAAGACATTTAAAAAAGGCTCAAATTATGTTAATATGGCAGATTTTTGGAAATCTATAACAATTTTATGCCAAATGCTTCTTTCTGAAACAAAAATTTTCTTTTCTATTTTTTTTCTTCATTAATATCCTCATTTTTCTTCTTTGTGATAAGAAATATTGAATGTAAAAAAATTAAATGAAAGAAAAAGGTGATTTAAAAAATTAATCGATTAATAATTATTTATCAACTAATGAAGTTAGGTATTTTCGCATTCTGTGTAAGTGATTTGTTGTTGCCATTTCTCCCAGCTAAAAAAAAATCAAATTACTATTATTTGTTTAAGAATTCTGAATTGAAATTCGATAATTATTCTTAAAAGTATTTTAAATATTAAACTGACAATTTCAAAACGCAATATTGTAAAAATTTAATTTTCTTTTTTGTATAATTCTATAATTGCAATAATAATCCTATTTGTATAATTTAATTTTCCTTTCCTTTTTTTTTTTAGTTTTTGCATTTTGGTGACATTTAAAAATCGTTTGGTTTAATCTCGTTATGCTTACTTTATTATTGATATTTCGTCTTTTTGAATGTGAATTCCAAAAGTAAAATGTTCAAAAGTGAATGCTTTCTTCTACTTTTAGGTCGTTCTTTATCTGCCCAAAAGAGAATATGTTGATCACATCACTTCTGTGGACCCGATTGGTAAGTTCTTTTCTGGGTTATTTCTAGATTTTCCTTTTCTTCTTTTGGTTTATAAGCTTTTCTCTTGTTACAAATGTTAAAAATGTATTTAGTATTCGAAAAAAATTCAACTATTTTTTATGAATAGGATCTCTCAAAATAAATTATCTATGAAAAAGTAGATGTATATATAAAACAAATAAGATATAAAAATACGGATACACATTTGTTCATATAAAGAGAGAAAAATTAATTAAAAAATTTAAATAATTAATTTAATTTTAAATATTTCTCAATAAGTTTTTTAAATTTATATAATGAGGAGGTTATTCATGTACGAGAACGATAAATAAATAAAAATTGAAACACAAAAACATAAAAAAAAATATGTTCTACAACGTTAAAAAGGAGTATGTTATTACCAGTGTATTATAAAAATAAAACGTTCATAAAGATCATCAAATGTTCTTGTATAGTTCTTATTTTTATTATTATTCCCTTTCAGAATAAAAAAATGATACACAAAAATAAGGACAGTAGCAAATTATTAAAACCACGTGGGAGTGTATGTTCACGTGAGGATTATGTGTGCCCAAAACTTGCAACCCCTATGTGAGCTTTATTATATTGCCACTCTGGATGATAGATATCATACTCCATTTATTTCTTACGAAACATTCATTTTATGTTCAGTTTGATGTAAGTTCAAAGGTCTTGTACGGATTATGGACGTATGTCAAATTATATTATAGTTTGAAATATATTTTTTCAACATTCAGGAGTTTTTTTTTATCACTCTTCATAACACAGCACAATTGTAATGTATTTGTCAGGCTATATACCACTGTGTCAAAAAGTAGAACAATTATTTTCAAAAAAGCTCTTTATTTATTCTTCAAATTTATTTCATAGCCTTCAAAGTTATCCCCTCCGGACACAATGCACTTATGCCAATTTTTCTAATCCTCAATGCATGCTAAAAAGTCATCATCAGAATGAAAGCCCTATCCACGATGGCGGCGATCCACGTTGAACCTCTTCAATTGACTCAAAACGGTGTCCCTGGGTGGTTTTGAGTTTGAGAATAACAAAAATACTTATGAAGTTTCATTGGCGAAAAGTCACGAAGAATCAATGTAGTATAAGCTGACGCATTCGTAACTTTCGAGATTTGACGATTTGAGGCCCAGAATGGAATTGACCGATCCTTTTGAAATTTCAACATCATCAGCAAGATCTCTAACTGTAAATCGACGGCTTGCAAGCACCAAATCTTTAATTTTTTGGACGTGAGCTTCGTCGGTTGAGGTTGATGGTCGCCAGAGGGCTCTTCGTCTTCAACGTGTTCTCTGCCTTCTTTGAACTGTTTATATCACTGGTAAACATTTCTTTCCGATATAGGAATGCTCACCGAATGCCTTCTGCAACATTCTATACGTATTCAAGTTCTTTGCTCAATTAATTCAGACATTTCAAAAATCGCCGGAATCAGTTTTAGCGTCTCACAAAGCGAAGCGTAACAAGCACTAATGAATGTTTTGACAAATTTACGCGGATGAAGCCACCGCTGCTACCCTTGTTGAGCTTACGTCCCGGTAGAAGTTTTAAATTGAAAAGGGGTTTACTTGATTGTTGCGAAGCTGTGCAAATGAAATACCAGCAATACGTAAC